>CAUYON010128744.1:0-28888 GCA_963573935.1 Arctocebus calabarensis
TATCTGTACAAAGAGGGTGGAGAGGAAAAGCAGGTTCAAAATCTTAACAGTGGAATTTTTTTTTTTTTTTTTTTTTTGAGACAGATCATCAAGCTGTCAACCTTGATATTGTACCCTGGCAAAACAGCACACAGCAACCACCAATTCCTGGGCTCAACCGAGTCTCTTACCACCCCCACCCAAGTACCTGGGACTACAGGCGCCCGCCCCAACACCCGTCCATTTCTTGGTTGCAGCCATCATTGTTGTTTGGCGGGCCCAAACCCGCCAGCTCAGGTGTATATGGCTGGTGCCTTAGCCCATTGAGCCACAGGTGCCCAGCCTGGTCCCCAATTTTTAATCTCTACAATTGGAGACCTCCCTGGTGTCCATCGGCAGCAGGCAGGTGGTGACACATGGTACTCACAGCTGCAGAGGTGAGACAGCCACAGATGTGGGGGAGTGGGAAGCCAGGAACAGGGGCCACTGTGTGATTTCCACATTGAAACAGGCAGATCTAAGCCAGTGGTGCCATCAGGAGGCAGGACAGCCGGTTCCTCTGGGGTCTTCTGGGTGCTGGTCTTGGCTGTGTTGATCCTGGTGGGGTGCTAGGGGCCCAGTCAGGCCGCTGAGTGTTCATGCCCTTGTGCAGACTAACCAGCTGTGCCAAGGGCAGGATGCCCTGGGCCAGAGGGGCATGTGGTAAGGACCCCGGGCCTTTCCTGCTACTGGGACTTTGGCCACAGCTATGGGGCCCCTGTGTCATGCATAGCCTTTTGTTTCAGGGCTATGAGGGCCTCGTGGAAGGAGGTGAGAACATCAAGCAAGCCGACTGGCTCAGTGTCTCCAACATCATCCAGCTGGTGAGCCCTGCCCACTGCATGACGTGTGTGTGGGGACACGGACACACAGACATAGCACACAATGCAGAGAGACAGACACCATGCACACAGGCACAGCACACACATGCAGAGACAGACACCACGCACACACACAGCACACACAATGCAGAGAGACAGACACCACGCACACAGGCACAGCACACACATGCAGAGAGACAGACACTACGCACACAGACACAGCACACACATGCAGAGACAGACACCACGCACACACACAGCACACACATGCAGAGACAGACACCACACACAGACACAGCATACACATGCAGAGAGACAGACACCACGCACAGACAGACACAGAGACGCCCCCTCCAGCACACACATGCAGAGACACAGAGACCAAACACAGACAAGAGACACCCACACACCTCACACACACACAGAGACACATACAGCACACACAGACACAGAGACACCCACACACAGACACAGAGACTGACGCAGAGACACATTACACATGCAGACATAAACACAGATGTCAAACGCACCGTGCCCCTCAAGGGCTCAGCTCCAGGCTGACATGTTATGTGGCTTCCTTGAGGTCATTGGGTTGGGGATCATGGGGTTGTCCAGAAGGGCCTTAGGGAGCCCAGGAAGGGTCCAGGCCTGCGACAAGGTGGTGTGGACCAGCAAAGCTGGGGAGGGCGTGGGGAGGACTTGGCTCTGCCTCTGGGGTGGTGTTTCCAGGGCTCAGAGGCAGACGGGTCCCAGGATGGCCCAGGCCCAGATCCAGCCTGGCAGGGCTCAGGAGCAATGGGGAAATGGGCATTTGTCCCCCAGAGCACATCAGCCTGAGACATGTGTTGTGTCCGGAGTCTTCAGGGAACCCTAGGGCTGGAGCTGACTCCAGGGAACGCGTGACCACACCTAGGGCTGCTGTGACTCACAGCCCTGGGGTCCCTAGCCGTATATGGCAAGTGTGTGCGTGCGTGTGTGTGTGTGTGTGTGTGTGTGTGTGAGAGAGAGAGAGAGAGAGACAGAGTGTAGGGGACATGTGTGCATGTGTGTGTATGTGAGTGTGGGCATGTTTGTGTATGTGAGTGTGTGTACATGTTTGTGTGTGTGCACGTGTGTGTATGTGAGTGTGTGTACATGAGTGTGCACATGTATGTATGTGAGTGTGGGCATGTTTGTGTATGAGTGCACACGTGTGTGTGAGTGTGTGCGCGTGTGTATGTGGGCATGTTTGTGTATGTGAGTGTGTATGCATGTGTGGGCATGTGTGTATGTGAGTGTGCACGTGTGGGCATGTTTGTGTATGTGAATGTGTGCACATGTGTGTATGTGAGTGTGTAGGCACGTGTGTGTATGTGAGTGTTTGGGGACGTTTGTGTATGTGAGTGTGTGGGAATGTTTGTGTATGTGAGTGTGTGCACGTGTGTATATGTGAGTGTGTGGGCATGTGTGCGTGTGTGTGTTGGTGTGTGGGAGGTATGTGTGGTGCTGCACAGGTCCCAGGGCCTTCCTGCTCCATTTCCTGTTGGAACTCCCTGTCCCAGTTGGCCCCTCCTCATCTTCTATTGGAAGAGGAAGGCCCAGGAGGTGGGGACACCTGCTTGGGGGCCCCCTGCACTTCAGAGGGGCCCCCAGCCCCCCTGATGTCCAGTGCTGGGATCTCTCTGGTGCCCTGGGGACCTTCTACCCTGTTGTCCTGTCTGAAGGCCCTATCTCTCCTGTGCAGGGCGGCACCGTCATAGGCAGTGCCCGCTGCAAAGCCTTCATGACTCGGGAGGGACGCCTGGCGGCGGCCTATAACCTGGTACAACGCGGCATCACCAACCTGTGTGTCATTGGTGGGGACGGCAGTCTCACAGGAGCTGATATCTTCCGTAGCGAGTGGGGCGGCCTGCTGGAGACACTGGTGGGAGAAGGTGGGTGGGTCTGTGGAGCCCATGCAGGAGGCCCCCGTGCCCGCCTCATGCTGCAGGACCAGGGAGGCGGGAGCCTGGCTCTGCCGAGGCGGACGGGTGTTATCTGACCACTGGCCCCAGGGAAGTGCCCTGGCAAGCCATCTCCTGGATGGCTTAGGAGACTTGGGCCAGTTAACCAGGGGAAGAAGCCCAGCATTTGAGCTCAAGGGGACTTAGGGAGCCCAGGCTGTGCCCCATGTTGGCAAGGACTCTGTGCAGATAGATCCTGCTTATAATTGGTGCCTGAGAGATTCTGGATGTGGGTATAGACTGACCCAGTTTGTCAAAGTATAGTTAAAATTCTGGTAATATAAGATACTTTAACAAAGCATAGTTAAAATTCTGGTAACATAAGATTTCACTGCTCAGAAAACAGTAGACCCCAAGATGAGGATGTAGCCACTCCCCCTGGGGTTCCTCTGGGGTCATGAGTCTATGCTTGGCACCAGTGGGGACCTGGGGGGGACGTGGCTGACCTTGGAACCTCTGGCCTTGTTCCAGCCTGGGCTAGTGCATGGGGTGGTGGGATAGTCTCGTCTGACAGCTCAACCGAGCCTTCCTGCTCCCGATGCCCAGGTAAGATCTCAGAGACCACGGCTCAGACCTACTCACACCTGAACATTGTGGGGCTGGTGGGCTCCATTGATAACGACTTCTGCGGCACTGACATGACCATCGGCACAGACTCGGCCCTGCACCGCATCATGGAGGTCATCGACGCCATCACCACCACTGCCCAGAGGTGAGTGCAGCCCTGCCAGCCTGGCCAGCTCTGCACCCCTGGCCTCACGGCAGGCACTCTGAAGGGCCACTGGTGGTGGTGGCATCACTCCATTCCTTGGCCCCCACTGGGGAGGTGCATAGCAGGGGTCAGTTCCCTCCACCAGGCAGCAGGGAGCTATGGGATGGACAGGCCTAGGCTGCACACATGGCCCTCACCCTTGAGTACATCAGTCAGAGCCTGATGGGGAGCCTGAGGCATCTTAGTACAGATACTGGGCAGGTCTGGGGGTGAAGAGAAGTGGGCCGTCGTCTGCCAGCACCTCTGTCCATTGTGTCACTGGGGCAGGGCCAGCATTGCCATGTGGCCAGTAGGAGACTCCTGGGAGCCTTGGTACTGATGCCTCTGTCTGTTCCATCCACAGCCACCAGCGGACCTTTGTGTTGGAGGTGATGGGCCGGCACTGCGGGTGAGTGGTTACCCCAGTCAGCCTTGAGGTATGGGGATGAGGCTGGAGGCAGGGGAGGCACAGAAGGAGCGGTGCAGAGTGGGGTCTCCCGGGGCAGGTCCTGAGCAGGTGGCCTCTGGCTCTCTAGGTACCTGGCACTGGTATCTGCGCTGGCCTCAGGGGCCGACTGGCTGTTCATCCCAGAGGCACCGCCTGAGGACGGCTGGGAGAACTTCATGTGCGAGAGGCTGGGTGAGGTTAGTTTGGCTGTGGTAGTGTCCCGGTGGCCGCGGTGGTATCCCTGGGATTTCATTTGCTGGTGCGGCTGTGGGTGCCCTGGGCAGCACCCAGCAGTGGTGGGAGAGCTACAGGGCAGGCCAAAGGAGATGCCTGTGGCCCTGTCCCTGGTGGGCAGAGGAGGCAGAGAGGGTCACTCGGCCTTTCTCCAGGCTCACCCCTGGGGGGTCTGTGAGGGGAGCATGGTGAATCTGGCTTACCAGGAATGGTGGCCTGGTGAGGAGTGTGGATTCCACAAGGCCCACCGTGTTAAGGATTTTGTTTCCCTAAAGGCGGGCTGGGGGTCAGCAGTGGGTTTTTAACTGGGAAGATAAGTGGGCTAAAGTTCCCATGCTAGGGTGGGAAGTGAATATAGACGGGACAGGTAGCTGGGAGGCCAAGGACCCCTTGGGGGTGCCTGGAGGAGAGGAGCCTGGGGTGGAGGTGGGGGCTTTGGCATGGACAGACTAACACCGCCCTGTGGACCCTGAGACCTTCCTCCCCAACTAGGACAGGTTGGCGCCTCAGCCAGGCAGACACTTGTGTGGGCAGGGGGCCGTGGAATCCCTCATGCCATCCCCTGCCCAGCCCAGAGGGCAGGGTTAGCCTGGGCCCCCCAGGGGCTCTGGTTCTGGCCCTCTGCTGGGGGCAGGCAGTGGGACTGGACTGGCAGAGTGTCCCTCTGCCACCTAAAGCTAGACACCAGGCTCCTCTACCTCCCTATGGCTGTGTGGCCCTGTCACGGGTGGGAGGGGCTGGGATCACAGCTTTTGGGACTTTCCCTAGTAGAGAAAGGGGATCTCCCAGAGGTCCTGGCCAGGGATCCAGGCTGCATAGCTTGGGGGAGTGGGCTCTGGTGGGACCATCTGGCCGACTTTGGCCTTGGCTTCCTGCTGGGAACACAGACTTAGGCCTCCCAAAGTAGGGTTGGCAGGCCTGGTCCTTTTCCTCTCTGTGTAAGGCCCTCAGTCCTGTGCATGAGATCCTCAGTTTCCCCTGTAACATGCAGGTGTTCCTCTCTGCCTTGTCCGCCACCCGGCTTGTGTCGAGGAGGGAGGTGCCGATTCTCTGGCTCACCTGTAGCCCAGTTTCTGGGTGTCTGGCCTCACCAGCAACAGCGCCACCCCCTCCAGGCAGTCCTCCACGCTCACCATGCCCCTGCACCTGCTCTGCCCCATCTCCCTGTCAGGCTCTGTGGCCACATACATGGCATGTCGACAGATCAAATTAAGTCCCTGGAGGAATAAACAAGAGGCAGTCCTTTAAATCCCAGGGAGTTCTGCAGGGCCCAGCGTGTGCTGCTGACATAGCCACTAGGACTACAGGGGCATCATAGGCCCATACGTGCCGCCTCAGGTTATGGAACCATGTCTTCTTTCCTGGGAGGCTTTACCTGGACCACAAGGGCTGTGCTGTCCGCTTATTTCCCAGAAGGGAGTGGGGTCCTGCGGCCCAGCCCCAGATCCACCTGCGTTCTTGGGATCTACTCTCCTCCTGCAGGATGGGGGGCCTAATCCCACTTTCCTGGGCTACAGGCATAGGGCTCTCACCCAGGCCCTGGACCCCAGGAAGGCTGCCCAGCATCTGGTGGCCATGTCCAGGGTAAGTATCCCCGGCTTGGTGGCTGAACCCTGTGGTGTCTTTGACCCAGACTCGGAGCCGAGGGTCCCGACTAAACATCATCATCATTGCGGAAGGCGCCATCGACCGCCATGGGAAGCCCATCTCTTCTGGCTACGTGAAGGATGTGAGCGTGGGCATAGGGGCCCAGTCACTGGGCAGAGGGCTGGGTCATTGGATACTTAAGTTTCTAGGTCCACTCCTGTCCTGGGGCCCCCCCAGTCCCCTCACATCTCAGTGACTGGGCCCTGCTGCCCAGCCCAGCCAGCCCCTCAGTGATAGGGGTGCCCACTGACACACTGGAGTCACCCCAGGCAACTGGCCTCTAGACGAGTCCTTCCCCTCCGTGACCTCTGCCCCTGAATCCTGGGCTCCTGGCCCCTCCCCCAGGAGCCAGCCCCTGTGTGATTCCTCTGTCCACTGTGGCCCCAGAGCTGCAGGGGCTGATCAGAGGGGGCAAGGCCACAGGAAGCACCGCCCTGCCCCACCCACCATGCACACACACACAGGGAATCCCATCTATGCCCCCTTGGACACTGCACAGGGGTCCTTGGGGGTTGACACCTGAAACCTGCAGAGGGGTGGGCAACAGCCCCTGACCCTGTCCTGCTCTGCCCTCAACGTGCAGCTGGTGGTGCAGAGGCTGGGCTACGACACGCGTGTGACCGTGCTGGGCCATGTGCAGAGAGGAGGGACCCCCTCGGCCTTTGACCGAGTTCTGGTAGGTGGGGTGTGGCTCTGACCTGCTGTGCGTGTGTGGGAGTGGGGTGAGGGGGAGGGGTGTGTGTCCTCACTGCTGTCTGTGTCCCTCCATCCCCGGCAAGTGCGGGAAACTCAGATCTGCTGTCCATCAGAATCCCCGGCCTGTGTCCCCTGCCAGGCCCAAAGCTGCAGACCCTCCTGGTGGCTGGGCAGGTCCACCTGAGGCCATCTTGCCATAGGCCCTGCATACAGCGTCTGAAGGCCGGGAGCTGGGAGGAGCCGAGTGCCTTCCCATGTGCTCGCCCCTGGATGGAATGTGTAGCTGGCTGGCCCTCACAGGGGCCGTGCTGGGTTGGCCAGTGTGATCATGTGTGTGCGAGCATGCCCTGGGGACCTGGCTCACAGTGGGGTGGGCGGCACAGGCCTTAGCCCAGCCCCTCCCCGACAGAGCAGCAAGATGGGTGTGGAGGCCGTGATGGCACTGCTGGAGGCCTCACCCGACACGCCGGCCTGTGTGGTCAGCCTCTCTGGGAACCAGTCAGTGCGGCTGCCCCTCATGGAGTGTGTGCAGATGGTGAGCACTCCCCACGTTCCCAGGCCTGTGTACTCTGGGGGTGGGTGTCCACGGTGGTCTGCCCAGTACGTGAGCCCTGTGGGCAGGGTGGACACACCCCAGGTGTCAGAGCTGTGGGAGCCGAGGTGGCTGGGCAATCCAAGGGGTGCCATGGTCTCTGACCCCCGTGAGAGGCTACCAGGCCTGGGACAGGATCAGGGGGTGTTGGCCAGATCGGCCCTCCTTGGCCGACCAGGTGTCCAGGCCCCCTGCCAGCCCACACTCTTGGCTTCTCTGTTCCAAGACCAAGGAGGTGCAGAAAGCCATGGACAACAAGAGGTTTGACGAGGCCATCCAGCTCCGTGGCAGGTGAGGGCCACGCGGGCTCGTGCCTGTGCTTTGGGGACTCTTCTGAGGGATGTGGGGAGCCTCAGGGCCCATCTCTACTCCAAGACCCCTCCAGATGGCATTCTGAGGAAAGAGTCTAGGCGGGGGGCTCAGCACACCTGCAGCCTGTGCCATGCAGGTGCCAGGGCCTGGCTGTGTGGGAGGGGTGCACCCACGGGGAGGTGGCGGTTGTAGGCTGGATGCCACTGCCACCTGCAGGAAATGGCCAGAGGCCCAGTGCCTAGCACATGGAACTGGGCATGGTGAGGATGGTGGGAAGCCGTGGGGTGAGCAGGGACAGAATGACCAGCACATGTCTGGGTTTCAGTCCCTGGTGGCCTGGGTGCCCCCATGGACAGGCCAGGCCAGGCTGCATCTGATACCTGGTTTCCGTGTCTGTGCTCCCGCCACTGCTGGGCTGCGCCCTTTGCTGTGTGGGGTGCTGTAGCCTCGCACCACATGGATCCTACTCCTGCAAAGGCACCAGCCGGGGGTGGTGACAATGGGAAGCTGGCCGTGTGGGTGCCCGCTCCTCCTTGGCACTCACGGCCACATGCTGAGTGCCCTGTGCTGGCTTCTCGGGCTGTGCTGGTGCTGACCTGAGGCCAGGTGCTGGCCCTGCGCTGAGCCACATAGCTGCGTATAATAGGGCTGAGGCTGCGCATGGCACGACCGGCTTCCTTTCTAGGAGTTTCGAGAACAACTGGAACATTTACAAGCTCCTTGCCCACCAGAAGCTCTCCAAGGAGAAGGTGAGGTGGTGGGGGCAGCGCTGTGGCCCCATTTCTGTGGGATCTGCCACCCACCCTGGCTGGCCCATCAACCCTGCTCTCCTGTCTGGTGTCTGGGTCGTGGGCTGAGGGTCAGGGTTGCTCTCAGTGTGGGCTGCAGGCTGGAGGAACCTGGTGGCATGCTTGGCTTGTGCTTTTTAAACAGCAGAGGGAACTGAAGTGAGACTTATAGAGTTAACTCAGAAGAGCAACCATGTTTATGAAATGTTCCCAAATCGTTGAAGACCCCAGGCCATGGGATCTAAGATGGCATGATGAGAATGCTGTTTCTAAAGTCCAAAGAATAGGGAAAGGATCCTATGGAGACAGTCCCGGTCAGTGAGGTCACAGCTCGAGGAGATGTGGAAGCTGCCCAGGGGCCAGAGCTGTGGAGCCTGGCGGGAGACAGCCTTGGCCAGCCTGGGTGCTTGTCACCTTGTCGATGGTCATCTTTTTACTGTCCCTATTTATACCCAAAGCTTGCTGGGGTGGGGAGCACCCTCCATGGTGGAGCAAAGTAGTGTCCATGAGTGGCTGCTTTGGGGACACTAGGACTGGCCATCTCCAGGCCCCACCAGGGCCCTGTGTCCTGGTAAGCCACCAGATGCATGTGGCCAGAGTACTGACAACGTGGCTGCTCCAGGGTGGGGTATGTTGTATGTGCCAGGCGAATAGCAAGTTCCAAAGACCCAGTGTGGGAAACGAAGGTGACACGTGACTAAATGCATCCCACATGAAGCCGCAGCAGTTTGGATATACTGGGCAAAGTTCACTGTCGTTCTAAGGGAACATCACTATTCCGTTGCACTTTCTTAATGTGGCTACCAGAAAATAGGACAGCCAGGGCTACTGTTCTCACTGTGGCCATGCCATTCCCTGGCCCCTAAGGACAATGGCGACCAAACTCCTTGCAGTGGGCGCTGACACTGGCTCAGCCCCACGCTGCCACTCTGCCTGCCTAGCTTGACCGGTGGCCCCTCCCTCTGCCTGGCACAAGTGTGCCACGCTTGTGTGATGTCTCATTTGCTCTTTACCAGAATCTTCTGGAATTAATAGGACAGATACCCATTACTCCCAGGGCAGGTGGCATGGGGGCAGGTCCAGAGTGGCAGAAGAACCTGCCTCTTGTTCGGAGCCTGTGGACTTGTCCCGTGCAGGTCAGAGGTCCCTGGCCCAGGCTCGTGTCCCAAGTTTGTTCTCTCCTATCCCCTCTACAGACCAACTTCTCCCTGGCCATCCTAAACGTGGGGGCCCCTGCGGCTGGCATGAACGCGGCTGTGCGCTCAGCGGTGCGGACTGGTATTTCCCAGGGCCACACAGTGTATGTCGTGCACGATGGCTTTGAAGGCCTGGCCAAGGGTCAGGTAGGTGTGGCTGCGACTGAGGCCCCCTCTGGAGGCTTGAACTTGCTTGTTTGGCTCGTTAGTAGCCTGCCTCTCCATTGTCACAGACACATGAGGACGTGGGGCTTGTGACGTGGAGGGTCTGGAGCAGCCCCACCCTGAGCTCAGGCTGGCCCTGCCTGAGAGGAGGTGATGAGGGCCTCACCCATCCCCTGATGCCGTGCTTCCTCCTGACAGGTGCAGGAAGTGGGCTGGCACGATGTGGCCGGCTGGCTGGGTCGTGGTGGCTCCATGCTGGGAACCAAGAGGTGAGCTGGTGGGTGCAGGCAGCTGGGGGCAGGACAGCCTGGGGCAGTTGGAGCAATAAGGGGACACCAGCCCAGTGGCCCTGAGCTCAGCCCCTCTTTTGGCTGGTGACCTGCCCAGAGTGGACTTCACACTGTACTGCTGGGACCTCCTGGTCACCTGTGCAGGGAAGGCACTGTGGCAGGGAAGCCAGGGAAGCTGGGGCAGAGGCTGGTTGTTCCTGCCTGCACTGTTGCTCTGGCTGTGGGCTGGTCTGATGGCGTCCATCCCAGGGCCTGATGGTCTCTGGATGGGCCTGAAACCCCCTTGGGTTGGGCATGGGGAGGGCACAGCCACCCACATGCCTGTGGGGAAAGTTGCACTATTCCAAGTCTGTAAGGTTCCAAGGTCTGGATGGTGTCCCTTCCTGCTGCCCTGTGTCCAGAGAGGCCTCGGGCAGGAAGAGATGCCCACAGGCAGGGCCTCAGCAAGGAAGGGTCGCCCAGTGCCTGGCTGAGGCGTCGCGAGGATGCCGAGCAGTGCCCAGGCATCTTGGTGGCTGATTAGTGCTCTGCTGTGGCCGAGGCGTGCTCGTTCATGATCAGACACTATGCCGTGTGTGTCCTGCCAAGCTGCCTTCACACTGCCGTGTCTGATTGCAGGACACTACCCAAGGGACACATGGAGTCGATTGTGGAAAACATTCGCACCTATAGCATCCACGCCCTGCTGGTCATCGGTGGGTTTGAGGTGAGGGCTGCCCGCAGGGGACAAGGAGACCTGACATGCCTCCCCCTGCCCTGGGACCACTGAGGGGCTCCTCCCCAAATCCTATGTGTCAGCTGCACTCATGCAGGGGCCATGTGGTGTTTTCATTGGGGGGTGGGGTTTACTGTCCGAAAGCTTCACAAGATTTAAACTACCTTGCGTGCTGGGGAAGCAGAGGGAGGCGGTAGGGGGAGGAGGGGAGGAGGCAGAGCATTAAGTCACAAAGGGGCATCACTTACGTGATGTCCTGTCTTGGCTGGCCAGTGCCCTGCAATACTCACCATTCCTTCCTGTTCCCTCTAGCTGAGCCCACCTCATAAATTGGCCTGGGGTGGGGTAGGTGGGGACCCTCTCTGGTCCTTGGTTAGAGTCCAATTTCCCTGGAGGGTGTTCTTACACACAGGCTGACAGGCTGCCTGGCCCAGCCTTGGGGGATGGAGCGGATGGGTCGTGCCCAGCACAGGGCATGAGGCGGCAGGGGGAGACAGCGCGTTCACCCTGCAGGCCTACGAGGGGGTGCTGCAGCTGGTGGAGGCGCGCGGGCGCTACGAGGAGCTGTGCATCGTCATGTGCGTCATCCCGGCCACCATCAGCAACAATGTGCCAGGCACAGACTTCAGCCTGGGCTCCGACACTGCCGTCAATGCTGCCATGGAGGTGTGGACATGGGTAGGGGCGGCAGCGGGTGGCAGGTCCGGTGTCTGCCCCACTGTGGAGATGGGGGTGCCGTTGTCAGTACAGCGCTGGTTTCTGGTGGAGTCACACGTTCTTCTGTACATTTATGGCCTGTTGTGTATCTTTTGGAGACCATCTTTGTCCCACATTTGCCCACGTTCCTCGGTGCGACTCCCATTTTGCACTGCTTGTGTGACTGCCCTCGGCCTGCGGAAGGCACTGACCATTTGGCAGGTGCTGCCAATGACCTCTCCCCTCCATGCCCATGTCTGGGTCTTGGCTCATGTCCCCATAACCTTCTCGGCATATTCTATTTACCTTTTTTTAATTTGGTCTTCGATCTTCAGTTTCCTTTTCACGCCCTGAACTGTTTAGTTAGAATCATTACACATCATGTTGCCAGTACATCTGCGGGCAGCTTTTGTTTATGTGTGTGCCACCCCTGTGCCTCCCCAGTTGGGGCCGTCCCTGGTGACAGATGAGGTGATGGGGCTCAGATAGAGCCCCTGCCTCTGCCTGCCACATGCTGGGCACCTGCCTCCTCTGTCTGTCGAATGTCTCCAGGCAGGTCCGTTGTCCTGGGGAGTGGAATTGCCCTGTGCAGAACTTCTGACTCTGTGTGGCCAGGCGGGAGGTGGGCCTGGTACTGCCGGGCTTCCTGGGTTTGTGTGGTGTGAGAGCCGCCACCTCCTGGGCCTCAGTCAACCCTGAGGCTGGCTCTGGAGAGAGACATAGGTCTCTGCAGTGTGACAGCATCTGTGACATGCTAGGGAGGGTGGGCACATGGAGGACCCAACCCTCTCGGCCTCCAGAGCTGTGACCGGATCAAGCAGTCGGCTTCAGGGACCAAGCGCCGTGTGTTCATCGTGGAGACCATGGGGGGCTACTGTGGCTACTTGGCCACTGTGACGGGTATCGCCGTGGGGGCCGATGCTGCCTATGTGTTCGAGGACCCGTTTAACATCCACGACTTGAAGGTGAGCCTGGCCCCTGTGCTGCTCAGACCGCGACTGGGTTTGTGCCCCTCTCCAGCTTGCCCCCCCCAGGCCTCCCAGGCTCCTAGTGTCCTCGCCTGTCGCGTGTCTGGCCTCTCCCTCAGCTCCTCGGGCCCCTGCTGTCCTCACAGGTCAACGTGGAACACATGACACAGAAGATGAAGACGGACATCCAGAGGGGCCTGGTGCTCCGGTGAGGGCGCATGGGGTCCCTGGGGTTGGGGCCCGAGTCAGGGATTGGGCAGCTCCTCAGGCCACTGAGGGCACTGGACAGGGAAAGGCCAGGTGGGACCTGGGGGCATGGCACAGTGACCCCGCCTGACTGGGGCTGACCCACCCAGGAATGAGAAGTGCCACGACCACTACACCACGGAGTTCCTGTACAACCTGTACTCGTCCGAGGGCAAGGGCGTCTTTGACTGCAGGACCAACGTCCTGGGCCACCTGCAGCAGGTACCTCAGGAGTGCAAGGCTGGGGGTGGGGCTCTGGGCCCAGGCCAGGGGTCCTAGGAGGATGGCCCCTCACTGACCACGTGCACATGTGTGCAGAGATATGTTTGCATCAGGCCCTCCTGGCTGCTCAGTTCTTGCACCCAGGATGGTGTGTGCCTGTCTTGACCTTCACAGGGGAGGACACCGAGGACTGTTTGCTGAGGCCTCACCTCTAGGAAGGGGCAGGGCAGGGTTTAGCCTCTGAGCTGAGCTGCTCATCCTGAGTGGCAGCCCAGTCTACTGTGTGCTCCCATGGCCCCTAGGTGACTGCAGGCAGCCGGTGTTGGGGATTTTGTGAGCTAGGAGCAGCAGCTAGGTTTCTCTGACAGGAGACCTGTGGTGGACACAGCCTGCCAGGCGCAGAGGCCCAGGGGCTACCCCCTAGTGTGACAGGACAGCTGAGATAGCCTCTGCTGGCCTCTGGAGGTGGCTTTCAGGTTGGGGGATCCAAGGAGGTACAGGTGTCCTGAAGCTGCTCAAAGGGTCACCATGTGGTCCTGGCATGGCACGTGTGGCTCTCCTGCCCCTTGGAGCAAGAGAGAGGCTGAGGTCACCCTGACACCCCATCAGTGTTGGGGATGAGCCTCAGCCTGGGCAGCCCCAGCTACTACTGGGACATGGTCTTGCCTATTTCCAGGGCGGTGCTCCCACCCCCTTTGACCGGAACTATGGCACCAAGCTGGGGGTAAAGGCCATGCTCTGGATGTCGGAGAAGCTGAGGGCCGTCTACCGCAAGGGTAGGTCAGGGGAGGGTGGTCCCAAGGCTTGACAATGCCCTCCAAGGGCCCGGGCATGGTGCCAGCCTCAGGGGCCACCGTGTGCCTGTGTCCATAGGGAGGGTGTTTGCCAACGCCCCAGACTCGGCTTGTGTGATTGGCCTGCAGAAGAAGGCCGTGGCTTTTAGCCCCGTCACAGAGCTCAAGAATGACACGGACTTCGAGTAAGTTCCACTGAAGTCATGTGGAGATGAGAGGCCGAGGGGCTGGCAGACCTCCCTGGGGGAAGGGACCAGGCCCGGCCCCACCCACGCCCTGGGTCCCTGCCAGGTGTGGAGAGCAGGTCGGCCAGGTCTTCCTGATTCAGGGCAGCGTGTGGCATGGCTAACAGCAGGACAGCTCATGTCAGAGGGCTGACATTCCTGAGCCCCCTCTGAGCCCTGGACACCTGACACTGACACGTGGAGAGGGAAGGTGTGCAGTGTTGGGGGGGCCCGAGGAGCTGCTCAAACCCTGCCCCGTGGCCCCGACCCCAGGCACCGCATGCCCCGGGAGCAGTGGTGGCTGAACCTGCGGCTCATGCTGAAGATGCTGGCGCACTACCACATCAGCCTGGCCGACTACGTGTCTGGGGAGCTGGAGCATGTCACCCGCCGCACCCTGAGCATCGACAAGGGCTTCTGAGGCCACGTGCCTGCCTGCCCGTGCCCAGTGCCACCCACACCCTGCGCCTGCTCATCTGCATCCTGCACCTGCCTATGCCCAGCGTCCACTGTCTCTGGGCTTCCTAATCCCTGGCACCAAGGCCGTAGCTGGTTGGGCCTGGGCTGCTGTACCTGGGACCTGCAGGCAGGTGCGGGGCCTGCTGAGCCTGGCATGGGGCGCTTATGGCCACTGTCTGCCCCGCTGCTCCCTAGGCCTCTGGGGCTTCTGTGAGCCAGCCAGCTGCCCTCCTCCAAGACAGAGCCCCATGTGGCACCACCTTCCCACCCAGGGGACATGGGCTGGTGGTGTTTGGTCTCTGCAGCCCCAGCCTTGGCACCTGAAGGGCCCTCAGCCTCTCCACCTGTGGGTGGTCCTCACCATCACTTGCCCCAAGGACTTCTGAGCTGCCAGTGCCCGAGTCTCTGTGCCAAGAAGGGGCTCTGTTTACCACCCCCAGACTTCACTGTGACCTGCCAACACTGCCACTGTGGCTGAGCAGCACTTGTCACCTTTTCTAGAATAAACTCACACTGTGGAGTCTGACAGCCTCTGGGAAGCTCAGCTTCTGAACTGCTAGGGATGGTGAAGGCCCTCTGTCCCCAGGGCTGGGCTGGGTCCAGAGACATGAGCCTGTGGGGGCCACAGTCCTTAGGACCAGCCAGGGTATGATCCCCTGCAGGGTGACTTCAGCCTCTCCCTTGCTCCGCGGGGCACAAGGGCCATGGCCTCACTTCAGATCTTGGAGGTTTGAGCCTGGTTCCCATGCCTTCACTCCTGACCCCAAGTGGTCCTCAGAGTCAGCCCTGAGTTTCCGACCTGTGGGCTGGCAGCTGACCTGAGCCGCATTCCAGGAGATGCTCTGGGGAGGGCAGGCAGCCAAGATGACAACCGACCGGCAGGTCTGTCCCCCCAGGGATCCTGGGGGGCAGTGTGCACCCATCAGGAATGCAGCTGTGGCCACCCTGCACTCACTATCCAAGTGTGTGGTGTGCGTGTGAGGACGCGTGGGTCCTGAAAAGGCGGGATTCAGACATGAGCAGATAGATACCTTGGGGAAAACTGGCAGGAAACACACCCACACACAGAGCCACATGCTCCCATCTCCTAACGTGTCCCACCTAGATCCACCTCCACACTAGCTCAGGCCAACCAGCCCAGCACCTGCACCCACCACCCAGCATGGTAAGAGCAGAGACCCGACGGTGGGCAGGGTCTTACTCGGGGGTGTGTGCAGGCCAGTAAGCGAGCTCTGAGCCACAGTCCTCTCCCAGGTTGTTCTCATGTCTTGGCCGGTGCCCCTTGGAAGCCAGAATCCCAGGCTGCTCCGTAGAAACGGGGTCATGGGGTGGGCACACCTGGAGCCAGTTCCCTGTGAGAGCCCTGCTGCTTCTCTGATTCCACTTGACCCGACCCAACTCCCCCCGGGAGTGTGCCACATAGGTGCTTCCAAAGGGACACACGTCACTGAGGCCAGCCAGAGTCCTGCAGGCTGAGGGCAGCCCTTCCCCGTCTTGCTTCTCTTGAGAGTCACCCAGGCAAGAGAGTAGGAACAGTACCTGTGCTGTCCCCAGGACTTGGGGCTCCCTCTGCTCCTGCACATGTGGCGGGAAATGGGAGGGTTTTAGCTGAGCAAGCTCAGACCTGTGGGGCACCGAGGCCAGAAAGGACACAGTTGAGAGCCTGGGGTGTAGCCCACAGCATCTGGCCAAGAGGCTGCGCTGGGGGATCCCACAGCCAGGCATGGTTGAGCCAGCAGGCCATGGCCCAGTTTCATCTGTGTGCGTCACACTCGGGTTAGGACTCAGTTCTGAGGGGATCCCCTCAGCTCCTGCCAGTTTCAGCTGCCCAACTGCCACCAGACCTGGTGACACTGGGTGAGTGCCCTGCCTGGGGCATGGAGCGCCACCCTCCTTCCTGAGGACATGGTGAGCTAGGCCCTTGTCTGCTGGCATAGGGTCTCAGTCCTCTCCTCCATGTAGGAGCCCATAACCACTCTGGGGGTCCTGGGGAGGAGTCAGGGTGGAGACTGGAGGGGCCCATCCAGCCTAGAGTGAGGTGGGCCCTAGGTGAGGGTGGACGGGTGCATGTCCACAATCCAGCATGCAGGCATCAGTTGCTGAGTGGAGGCCGAGGGCAGGCTGCTCATGGTGGGTCCAACACAACAGCCTCCAACTGTGGCAGGGAGACATGGGGTGCGTTAGAGGCCAGCACAGGCCCCTGGTGCTGATGCTGGAGGTGGGGTGGGGAAAGGGAGGTGGGCACCCACATAAAGTCACCTCCTTGTTCTCCAAGACAGTGCTTTATTGAGAGTGTCCAACAGCACACCATTACAAGGGCACAGATGCAGGCCTATGACCTTCCGTTCCCAACATAGTGCCTCAACTTTCTATCGCTCAGAGAGTGCCCCTGATTAAAAGTAACCCCACAGGTGATTCACCCCCACTTCACCTGGCCTTGACCAGGCCCTGAGTACAACGGCCACCACCACGTCCAAAATGGCTCATACCACGTAGGGAGCTTTATCTTCAAACAGCAGAGGAGAGTGGGTGGCCTTCCAGATGCACCACCCCAGCACTGGCTCTGTGGTCTATGTGGCTGTCATGTGACCTGACATGCTCTCAGCTCCTGCATGGAGGTGGACGTTTCACAGACCCAGGTCCCAACCCCACCAGGAGGAGGGGGCTGAGGGAAGGTCCCCTGTGTTCTGCTCGGTCCTGAGCTCAGCACAGCCAGGTTTGTTTTCCCCATGACAGCTTGAAGCGACACCCCTCCTGTCACATGCACACACCCTTGGTTTCCAGAGGCACCAAGAAGGCCCAGGGCTGCAGTGTCGCCACCTGGATCCTGGCAGCCTCTTCCCAGAGGAAGCTTCCAGACCATGTTCCGGAGGCCCCTGGCAGCTTGTCCCCATGGCCCCACGCGGTTGGCAGCGACCGCCCACTGTTGCAGTGCCCTTGGGAGGGAAGGAAGCGCACCCTCCCTGCCCCACTGCGAAAAGGAAACACCCTTCCGTGGCAGTGGGGGCTGCAGAGTGCCAAGGACCAGGGCCCTGCTCTCTGTTCTGCAGTCTCCCCAGTCCATAAACCTATCACTGACTCAGGGCTGAAACGGGACTGTCAAGGCCCCTCTTGCCAGCTGGGGAACATCTGCTTCCAGATCAGACTCAGAAACACTTTATTAGGGAGGACGGCCCGGAAAGCCCTCCCTTGGAGAAGAGCCCAGACCCTTCTGACCACTGGAGAGCCCCTGGACGTATTGCTGTGGCAGGCATCCCTGCCAGCCCAGGCCAAGGCTCCTTTTCAGCTATGGGCACAGGAGCCGGGTCCACCCTGCCAGCACCTGACATTCCCTCCTGCCCTTGGGCCTGGCAAACCAAGTGTGGGTTTCCTGCCAGGGCTGAGGCTGTGGCCCTCCACCTCCCAGGTGCAAGGGGAGAGGACTCTGGGGTCCATGTACTGGCCCGGCAGCTCTGGGTCCTGGTAACAGTCACTCCACCTGCTCTTGCAGCTCCTGCCCCTGCAAGGCCTGCAGCCGGCTGCCCACAGTCCGCCGTACAGCCTCCAGCCCCTCCATGTCCAGCTCCCGCAGGAGCAGCAAGATGGCGGTAAGCACATTCTGGGGGCAAAGAGAGTTGCTCAGCCCCTTGGAGACACAGACATGACTGCTGATGCCCTTTCCGCCAGGAAGGCAGGGCAGGGTTTTGTACACGGGGGGCTCAATGTGCAGCTGAAGGACCACGCCCAGCTGTGCACAGCCTTCCCTGACCCTGACCCAGCCAGGCCCTATCCCTCGCGAGTTTGCCCTCTCCTCCTGTAGTCCGGACGACTCCCTGAGCTGCTGCTCTCCTATCACAGCACCAAGCTAGAGGCCCGGTCTCGTCCCCAGTGCCATGTCCCCTCTGGCATTCACTGCACTCAGCCTCTCTGGCTGGGACAAGACACTTCCCACACCTGACAGCAGACAGGATTCTCCCAAAGCAGCAAAGCTCTGCTAGCTTTAGCTTGGCTCTGAGAAGATACACTGTGCACAGACACAGGGCTCCCCCAGGCCTGGGCCCTACTACTCACTGTGTGCTGGCTTTGGGGCTCCTTCTCCTGAAACCAGCCCTACTGCCCCTCCTGCTCTGGGATGATACTTCTCATCAGCTCAGGTCTAGAAACCAGGCTGGTCTACCCTCTGGGCCTTGGCTTTCTGAGTTCCCACTGTGTCCCCCCACCACAACTCCTGCATTCTGGGCAGGGTGGGCCTGCCACTCACCCTGTTCTTGATACTGTTTGAAGGATCCTTTTGTGAGAAGGAAGAAAACTGGTCCTGGGAAGGGGCCTTCAGGCCAAACTGGGCCTGGACACTGCTGGGGAGGGGAGACAACAGGTTAGTCCATGCTGGAGGGGCCGGAGCACCGGTCACAGTGTCTGCATGTCTCCCCTGCTGGGAGACTCTAGTCATACAAATGGGCTCTCCCATCCCAGTGTGTGCAAGACACAGGAGGCTGACCCCAGTGGGCAGAGGACATTCCAGACACCACCTGGGCAACTTCTGGGGAGCCTGAGCAGGAGGAATCAGGAGGAATCATGGCCATGGTACTTTTTTCTCTTTCATCTTGTGAGGGCCACCTCCTCACACCCAGGGCTCCCCCCGGCTGTAATACCTTCCACCCAGGGCCTTAGGGCTCGGCGGGACCTAAACACACAGAGCCCGTGTGTTAGGCAGCAGCTGTTGACCTCAGAGGTCATGTCCCAAGGTTCCCCCCCCCACTGCAGAGACCCAGGTGCTAGGCTCCATGGTGTTTCAGCTCAAGCTGTCCACGAGGTGTGCGAGCTGTACTGCAGGAGCTGCGTATTGGGTCAGCTCCACAGCCCCTGCCACATACGCGGTGCCCCACTAACCATCAGCCTGGGAGTGGCCTCCAGGCTGCGGCCCCAGCAAGGCCCTCCCTGTACCTGCACAAACTCCCACCTGGGGCCACAGGAGGGGGCTGACAGCTTGCTTCTCTGCAGCTACAAGACAGAAATGCTACTGAGATTACCACAGGCTGCCTGGGTTGCTCCCTGACAGTGCTGAGGGGAAGGAACCACCGCAGATACCCTCCCAGCACTGGCCCGAGAGACAGAGTACAGGAGGCCCTGTGACCCTGTGGGAGGCCCAGTGACCCAAGCCTCACTCTGCCTCCTCCTCGCCACAGCTCAGCAGGTCCTGGCCAGTCTCAGCAGTGGAGCTGACCAAGCTCAGCTCGCAGGCCGGCTCAGGGCAGCCGCTGTCTCTGCCTGGGGCGGTGATCTCCTCTCCCTCCATCAAGGCGCGGGACAGCTCCTCCTCTGTCACAGCTTGGGGGAGGTCAGAGGAAGGGCATCAGAATGGCCTCTGCACGTGGAAGCCTCATGCAGCGTGCGATAACACCAGTGCTCTAGATTCATGGCTGTGGAGCTGAGCCTGCCTGGTCCCTGTGCACCAGCGTGGGCTGCTCGCCATGGAGAGCGCACAGTGTCCGGAGAGGCCCTGCTCTTCACAGAACAAAAGGAGAGGAGCCTGCTCCACACCCGCATCCGGGTGCCCAGCTACACTGCCCCTCCTGAAAGGAGAGCACAGACCCCGGGCACTGGCTCCTCCAGGAGACTCTGCATGGACAGCTGCTTCTTGAAAGATCGGGGACTGGCAGAACATAGGAAGGAGGGACAGGCACTGCCCCATCAGGATTTGCTCCCACAGTGTGGACCAGCACGGCCCCGTGGACACCTACCCTGGTTGTCCAGTTTCTGGAGGTTGGGCAGGTTGCGTAGCACAGTCATGCGGTAGTGCTGGGGGTCAGTGCCGCAGCACGGGTTCTCGGCCAGCCACAGCACCCGCAGGCGCGGCAGGCCCTTCAGGTGGAGAAGCTCAGCCAGGCTGGGGATGCAGTTCCTCCGCAGGTACAGCTCGCGCAGGCGCCGGCAGCTGCTCACGGGCTCCAGGCTGGACACGCTGTTGACACTGCAGAGACCAGCGCTATAGGCAGCCCAGGGAGCAGGGCTCGGGCTGCTCCGTCTCATCTCAATCACAAAGGCAGGAAAGGGCTCCCACGGGCCTATGCCCACCTGCTCAGCTTTCACAGGTGAGAAAACCTCCAAAGACACACACCACCTTGCTCTGAAGCAGACAGTGGCCAGAAAAATATGGCAAGACGTACTAGCAAGCTCCATGTCATGCAGAACCCAGCAGTGAACTGCCAAAATTCCACATTAATAAAGAAAGACTATGATATTGATTTTTGTCTACAGAAGTGCAAACACTTCAAAGAAACAAAAACGCAAGGCAGCGTCTGGCAGCAATGGGAGATGTGACACTGCAGGCGGTGGCAGAGCCACTCTCACGGGCACCCTGTACTGTGCCTGTCCACCTGCAGCGTCGTTCTGAGGGCTGCATCGCACCTGGCACGTACCTTGAAGGGAGGTTCTAAGTCTCCCCAGGAGGATGCACGGCCACCCTTGACCCTTGTTAATGTGCTGGTTCTTGGTGCCCAGTGCTGAGTGTGGCATTTCATATAATTTATTTCATTTAGCATCTCAGTATGAGGCAATACAATACCATTTTACCAAGAGTGACCCTGCCCAAGGCACAGCAGTCATTGTGAAGCACAGACCAAACCCACAGTCTGGCCTGAGCCCTGCTCCTTGACCACTTCCTTCTGTGAGAACTAAAACCAAAGCCCCTGACTCCCCTCATGGAAGACAGCCACCCAGCCTGCCTGCCTGCCCCACCCCAAAGCAGGCATGGTAGTATTAGGAGGGCCCTGCCCACTGCAAAGATGACTCCAGGCAGCCCAGAGGCTGAGGATGGGCAGGGCAGGCCGCAGGGCAGCCAGACCCTGAGGAAGGAGGCAGAGGATGGTGGATACATGACCTGCCAGGCTCTTACTACCCCAGCCCCTCCACCTGCAAAAGCCACCCTCCAGACTGTGCTGGAAGTTTCCAGGTCATCTCATGGCACTGACAGTAGGAGCTGGTACCTGAGGGTGATCACCTCCAGGCTGGGCATTTCCCGGCATATGGAAATCTAGGAAGGAAAAAAACGTGGCTGAAACATGGCTCTGCACTGGCATCATCGCATCCCCTTTATCAGGCCAGCAGAGAGCTGTGTCCAAGCCACAGTCAACTCCATGCCAGGGCCGAAGGGAGTGGCTTTGCCAGACGGACATTTGTGAGATGCTAGGCTCTGTGCATGCTCCACTCTGAGGCCCAGACAGTCCCCCAAACTGAAGGAGAAATGCGTGTACGCACTCTCAGTTGTAGTCTGTGCATAGTTCTATGACAGTGTCACTTGTAGCTACTGTGCCAGCCGCAGACAAAGCACACATTATCTGAGATGCCCTCAAAGGACACCAGGTAGGGCCCTCAGTGCTGGAACAGACGGTCTTTCTTCTTGCTGTCCCAGATGTATAGGAAAAGACAGAAGTCCCCTTTTGCCAAAAGAGCTGGCCCGAATGTGAGAAAGCCTTGAAACTGGACCTCAGGCACGTCTGCCCTGTTAATTCAGTGGGTAGGTGTGTGGGTTCCGTCCATAAAAACCTTATAACCTATAAGGTTGCTAGATGGCACATGTCCCAAATATGTGACAGCCTGCTGAGTGCTGGGCAAGTTCCCCTAGTACTAGACAAGTTCCCCAACCTTGCCAAGCTCACAGGCCAGTCAGAATGCTTCAATCTGCCTGGGATTCATTCCCACATTTCTGTATTTTTGCTGCTAAATACGCAATGTTTCAGCAACAGCACGAAGTGAAATGTGTCCATGTGCTATGTGTCCACGCTTTTTTGGACTAGCCTAGTGACTCAGCCACATTCAATTTTATTATAAGGAGAGGTAGAGTTCAAGTTATAAAAGAAAAGTAGATTAAGAAATAAAAGATTGGCTCAGCATCTGTGGCTCAAGTGGCTAAGGCGCCAGCCATGTACACCTGAGCTGGCGGGTTCGAATCCAGCCCGGGCCCGCCAAACAACGACAGCTGCAACCAAAAAATGGCTGGGTGTTGTGGCGGGCGCCTGTAGTCCCAGCTACTTGAGAGGTGGAGGCAAGAGACTCGCTTGAGCTCAGGAATTGGAGGATGCTGTGAGCTGTGATGCCACAGCACTCTACCCAGGGTGACAGCTTGAGGCTCTGTCTCAAAAAAAAGAAAGAAATAAAAGATTGACACAAAATCCCTGTGTAAGTTGGGGACATTTTGTCTAGCATTGAGAAAGAGAGAGAGAAAGAAAGAAATCTATTGGCAGACCCCTATGCTCAAGTCCTCCCACCCTTAAGGAGGCTCAGTCTTTGCCTGCCATGGATGGGGAGGGAGACTGGATCTGATTGAGAAGACAGGTGAAGTGAGGATGCCATGGGGAGGTGACACCAGCCTGCTGGGGCCCCCTCCAGGTGGAACCCTCTGCAGGTCAAATCCTAGACCTGCTCCCATCCTCTGTGAGACCAGCGAGTAATAAAGAATGTTTCTCTTACAGGAATGTCCCAGGAACTTCCCAATAAATCTGGGCACTACGGAATGTTTCACTAGTGGGTCTGCTTTACAAAAGCTGCTAAAGCTCAGGACAGAACTAAACGCACTTTGTTAAGCTTCACAATTCTCTGGGGGAAGAAGTTACCACTTTTGGTACTGGGGCTATTTGGAGATAATTAATACAGTACTTACATCCGTGAGACGGCTACCCCTGGGGAAAGAAAAGACAGACACGCTTTAACTTTGCACATTAAAGACAAAATTCCAAAAATTAATTATCTACAAATCTTAACATTCTACAATTTTAATGACCCAGTAACAAAGAAAGGTTGTCCAGATAACTGGCAAAGGTATCAATAACTGGTTCTTGGTTGATGTTTTAAGAGGGTACTTTTCACAATTGGGAACAGAAGCGGCTGCCCCACTGGTAGGACACAAAATGATCCACTCATTCCTATGGTCTCTGAGCGGCAGAAGGTTAATTTCCCTCACAGATACAAACAAGGGAGTCTTTATATGAGGCCAAGTTCAAGGGCTAAACATGCCACTTATGAAGCAAACTTCAAAAACCTGAAATAGGGCTGTTGTTTCTGTCCACTTAGAGAAAGTACTGACCATCCCATGAGAAACAAAGAAATACATTATTGAAAGCAAATGACACAGGGAAATTGTGGTCAAAAGACCAGATGTGCTAGAGCAAAGAAAAAGGCGTTGTAATTAACACGGAGCAACAGTGCTGGGAGCTCCTGCTCTAGAAGCTCGGCCTTCTGCGGCCCAGTGGAATCCGGCCGGCAAGCCTGCACCGCCGCAGCACCTGCGTCCCTGCTGTCGCCTGCCAAGCAGTGAGAGCCTCCCGGAGCCTTCACTGAGCGTCTCAGCGGCCTTTCCCTCCGCTACGCTCGCCCCGACCGCTGGCGCCGCCTCGAAGCGCCTCCGCGGGTCTACAAGACACTCCACCCGTGCTAGGCCAGGGCGACGCGGGTGGACTGCCACCCTCGGGGGAGTGAGCTCCCGCAGTGATCAGCGCCAGGGGCCCCAGCCGGCGGCGACAATACCTAGAGGCCGGCCTGAGGCGCCCCGCTCCCCCGGCCCCTGGCCCTCACCAGCAATTGAGCTTGCGCACGTTGTGCAGCTCCGAGGCCTTGGCCCGGGCTAGGACCGTCTTCCGCGTCAGCTTCATGGCGGCCGCGCCACGAAGGCCCCGGCGGGGACCAGCCTGCCGGTTCCTCTCGCTGGTACCCGGGAAGCGGCGCGCGTCTCTAGGGGCGGGACCAGCGTCGTCGGGGGCGGATTCTGCGAGCCCATTGGCTCCCGGTGAAGGGGCGGGGCTGGGCGCGCAGGCAGAACAGCCTTGACTCCGCCCCCACGCACCAGTCTCGGGTCTGGTCCTGCGCATGCACGAGTTTGGAGCCCGGCTCCTACGCAGTTTGGACGCGAACCAGGATTCGCGGGGCCGGCTGCCACTGGCGGGGTGCGGGCGTGGGCGTGGGGGAGCCGGGGCCCTGCGCTCCGGGCGTCGGCCCCAAGAGCCCCCCAGGCCTGTCTGAGCGGGGGCCGAGCGTGGACGGGCAGGGGCTCGTCACTCCCCGCTCAGCGATTCTCCCCGGAGGAAAGGCCCTCCCTCGGCCCCCTCAGCATGTACAGAGAAGTCACAGGTGCCCAAGGCGTGGGCAGGCCCAGCAGAGACCCAGGTCACTCAGAGGTGACCGCGTGAATATCAGAAACTGGGCTAAGCTGTCACACAACGATGGGGGGAGGAGTTGGGACCACCCTATCTTTGTTTTGTTGTTTGTTTATGCGAGGAGTTACGATTTCATCGTTTAGGGCTTTTGTTATTAGAATCTTACCCCTTTTCACATATCAGCACTTTGGAATCAGCAGTTCTGGAAATTTCTCTTATCAGCAGTGAAGAGTTGCTGTGTCTGGAAATAGCATTGGCATAGGGGACCTCAGACTGAGGGGAGGAGACCCTCCTTGATCCCACTTTAGCCAGGCCCCTGTTTTCAATTAGGCCTGCAGTCCAGTCATAGCAAAGACTCCTGCTAAGTCATCCGTCCTGCCAGATAACTGATCCCTCTCACGGCCAGGAAGTGGTCACCTCGGAGTGACCATGAACTTCCTCATTCTCTACTAGTGGTTTTTGACCATCTTGGCCTGCCTTTATCAAGAATCCCAACAAACACAGTTTTGTCAACCTAAAGAAAGACACTAGAGTACATTATCTCCAAATACTTTAGGTTTACTTGGGAATAACAAATGAGAATTCTAATCTGGAATGCACGGAATGGGATCCAGTGAGAGATGGGTAAAGGGGTTTTATTAGCAAAAAAGGAGACTTTCACATAAGTTGCTGAGAATCAGTTCATTAGTTCCAGAGGCTCAAAGTCACAGTTGTGCATTTATTGGTGGAGATGCTGTTTCTGGGCAAATGTTCTTCAAGGGTGTCTTAGGTGAGTTACTGAGTCCTGAAGAATAACTGGTGGCAAGCCTTGTCAAAGCAGGAGATGAATGAGGATGTGAAAGGGTTTCTTGTGGGGTTTTTAGAAAGTCCTTGAGAACAGTTCTTATCTCAGACCTGTAAGCATTAGCCTTCTCTCCTTTGGGCCTTCCTAGACCTTGTCTGTGTGTGACAAAAATGATTTCATCCTGGTATCTGTAACTTTCACACTTGTAAGATCATAATAGGCTTTATTTGTGATTCTAGCATCAGGAATGCTGCATTCTACAACACAGTAAGTATTCCAGTGAGCTGAGCAGAGCAGCTTGGTTTTATAGACAGGAAAAGGCTGGGGAATAAAAAAACACACACACACACTGAATTTATCCTTTCAAAGTTATTTTACTTGTATGGTGGGAAAGCTTTAACAGAACAGAAAAATAACTAGTTAACATCAGGTTACTTTTTGTTGTAAGGATTAAAGTTAAAGGGAACTTTATTCTTATGCCAGTTGAAACTGACCTGTTTGAGAAATTTGTGTCTCTTTCTCTCCTGATTTCCGGGAATGCCTGATGTTTAGCATGAGTGACTTCATTTTGGTTCTAGTCTGGTCTAAATGGCCAAGTGCAGGAGCTTAGTGCAAAAAAATACCCTCATGTAATTTTTATTTAACACCTCCTACTGTAGTTTAGAAGGACTCTCCCTAGGTGTCACTTCTTAGTCGTTTTCTATCCTCTGGCCCACTCACTGTGCTCCTTGGCTATAACTCCCCACTTGTCCTGGTTGTATTTGGAGTTGACCTCAGTCTTTCTCCCTTCTTGTGATAGTCCTGAATAAAGTCTTCCTATCATTGCAAGAAGGGTCAGATTAATTTTTTTCTTTAATGTACGTTGAGGGTTGCTCTCCTTGGAAATGTCTCAGTGACATCTGAAGGCCAGTTTCCCTGAGACCTGCTGGACAAGGGGTTGATTCAGTGGCAGAGGACAGTTTCGCTTTCTGTACGGTGAACTCAGGCTGAGAGAGCGCCTCATCCGACCCAGCCCACCACATTTATTATAAAGGCAATACAGAGAGTTCTGAAAGAAGAACATTCTCGCTATTATTTAACAGCCACTGCTGTGTTTCATATCACTTGCATTTTGCTGGTCCATGGGTGCTGTGGGGTTTGTTTATTAGTCAGATTCTTTTTTTTTTATGCAGTTTTTTCCCCCCTGGGGCTGGGTTTGAACCTGCCACCCTCAGCATATGGGGCCAGTGCCCTACTCCTTGAGCCACAGGCGCCACCCTGTTAGATTCTTGCCCTGAGCCTCTCACTGACATCTGACTGAGGCGTCACCAAAGAAGTGATGTGTGAGCCTCCTTGGGCACCAGAACTTTCGAGTTGCTTTGGGAAAAGGAAGGTCTTTGCACAGCAATGGAGGACATGAGCCATGCTGGGTAGTGTCTGGCCCTGGCCCTTTGATGGGGCCCTGTGGGATCGGAGCTCTCAAATAGACAGTGGCTCTAGTTGCAGTCACCAGGGTATCAATTAAGGTCCCAGGTTTGGGGGCAGAAAAGGATGGCTGTCATGCTGGAAGTCTGTGGTCACTGAAGGCCAGGGATTTGGTGAAGGCATTGTGAGTCTGTTACATGGAGGAATCATTGCAGGAATAGTGAGGACCAGGCTGTCAGATAGGAAGGTGCTGTGCTCAGCTGACCCTGGAGGACAGAGAGCCTCAGGGTAGCACATTCTAAGTGCTTTGCCACCAGGTAGGCAGGGAGCTATCAGCACTAACAAGGCTTGAGCTGAGAGAAATGGGGACACTGGGGTTCAACCAGTGTGGTAGGGAGCTTCCAGCAGGCTCAGACTGTCAGAGCTCACAGAGAGCCTCTGGCATCCCAATTGAGGGCCATGTCAGGAGCTGCCAGAAACCTAGAAGAGCAGGCTGTGGCTGGGCTGCCAAAAGAGAGTGCAGAGGTCCCCACAGAGACCGCATGGTGGTGGGCAAGTTGCCTTGGGAGGGACGGGAGCATCTCTGAGCTTTGGCAAGCCCCCTGTTTGTTCTGGGGGGACCAAGTGGGCCTGCAGTAGGGTATCATGGGCTGTCAGAGATGCTGGGGAGAAGGTGTTGGGGTTTCTGGCCTGTCCATCCTGGGTTTGGCCTGTTGGCCTTGGCAGCAACTCCTGCTTCTGCCTAGACTGTGTGGCCAAGGTGAAGGGCCAGTCCAGGGGGAGATGAGCGGTGCTCAGAGGCTCAGCTGTACCCATGCCAATTGCATCCCCATCTGGCCTGCTGACCCTGGGGTGGCCCCCAATATACCCAAGGGGCTCAAGCACAGGAAGGAGAGGGTGGGTGACGTGAGGACAGCTGCCACCCAAGTCTTTCCTGAAGCGAAGGCCACCCTTGTGTTCACCAGTTACATGGCTTACACCCCATTTATGGTGTAGAGCAGCTGACTGGGTGGTTTTGGCTCATGACCACGCACAACAGAAGCTCCAACAGCTGGGTGGTATGCAGGGGGGCTTGGCAGGGCAGGCCCCCCAGAGGACATGGCTTTCTGATCACACATGGTGCCTCTACCCCATGAGCCTGCACTGACCTTCCCAGGGGTTCTGGTCACCTGAGCTGTGTCACCACTGGTCCCCAGACATAGCAGCTCCTGATAGACATTCGTTACCTCCCAAAGTGTCTGAGGGCTCAGCCTCCTGTGAGTGGGTCTGTCCCTGAGGACCCGACTAGGACCCGACTTCCCAGCCCCTTCACATGGTGTGGGAAGGAGTTTTACTCTTCACCATGTGACCACTGGGCAGCTGGTTCCCAAGGCTGGAAGCACCAGATGAAGGTTCAAGCAGAGCTGATGTCTGCTCTGCCTCTGGCTGTGCCCAAATGGTGCTGAGGATAGTGAGCTCTCTGGTCTCCTAGGAAGCCGCTGATCCCAGTCCCAAGGCTCCTAATGGGAATTAGGATTTGCACATATGAACCCGGGGGAATACAAACACAGTTCATAACAGGGTGAAAGTCATTTCAGTGGGTAGTGAGGATTAGAAATGAGCATGGAGAGCTCAGCAAGGAGCTTGGCGATGAGTGAGCAAACCACCTGTCTGTCCTGCTGCCCTATGGCCCCAGTGGGAGCTGCAGCCATGGACAGGTAGAAGAGAGAGCAGCTTGCTCGGATTTATTTTTGATTCACGGTCATTTAAGCTCTGTTCTCATTGCTGTCATTATAGGGGGTGACTTGTGCTAAAGAAGTCTGAGCAACGGGGCAGTGACTGGCTGCAGCTGCTGTGGACTTTGCAGTCCATGGCGCCCATTGCTGCCACAAATTTCCAGGGCACTTCCTTTTGAAAAGATGTCTTTGGGATGCAGATGACCTGTTGTCTTCAGAGATGAAGGAAAACAAGGATGTTAACCCAGACTGAAGCCCACTTTTTCTAGACCAGAGGTCAGCAAACTATAGACCACTGGCCAAATCTGGTCTGCTATCTTTTTTTTTTGAGATAGAGTTTCACTATGTCACCCTCAGTAGAGAGCTGTGGCGTCACAGCTCACAGCAACCTCCAACTCTTGAGCTTAAGTGATTCTCTTGCCTCGGCCTCCCAAGTAGCTGGGACTACAGGCGCCTGCCACAACGCCCAGCTATTTTTGTTGTTGTTGTTTTTGTAGTTGTCATTGTTGTTTGGCGGGCCCAGGCTGGATTCGAATCTGCTAGCTCTGGTGTATGTGGCTGGCACCCTAGCCGCTTGAGCTATAGGTGCTGAGC
>CAUYON010128746.1:0-16083 GCA_963573935.1 Arctocebus calabarensis
TTGTGGCGGGCGCCTGTAGTCCCAGCTACTTGGGAGGCGGAGGCAGGAGACTCACTTGAGCCCAGGAATTGGAGGTTGCTGTGAGCTGTGATGCCACCGCACTCTATCCAGGGTGACAGCTTGAGGCTCTGTCTCAAAAAATAAAAATAAATAAAATAAATTCTGGTGATGGGAAATGGGAAACTATTTGTAACCCTTATATAAGAAAGGAAATTCAGGGTGGTACCTGTGGTTCAGTGGGCAGTGTGACGGCTCCATATACAGAGGGTGGTGGGTTCAAACCCAGCCCCCCACATACTGCGCCAAAAAAATAGCTGAGTATTGTGGCTGGCGCCTGTAGTCACAGCTATTTGGGAGGCTGAGGCAAGAGAATTGCCTAAGCCCAGGAGTTGCAGGTTGCTGTGAGCTGTGTGACGCCACCTCACTATACCCAGGGCAATAAAGTGAGATTCTGTCTCTTAAAAAAAAGGGGGGGGGCAGTGCCTGTGGCCCAGTGAGTAGGGCGCCTGTCCCATATACCGAGGGCTGCAGGTTCAAACCCAGCCCCGGCGGAACTGCATCAAAAACTAGCCAGGCGCTGTAGCGGGCGCCTGTATTCCTAGCTACTTAGGAGGCAGAGGCAAGAAAATTGCTTAAGCCCAAGAGCTGGAGGTTGCTGTGAGCTGTGACTTTATAGCACTCTACGAGGGCGATAAAGTGAGACTCTGTCTCCACAAAAAAAAAAAAAGAAAGAAAAATTGATTTTCGCATTTATTTTTATTTTATTTATTTATTTATTTATTTTTGAGGCTGAGTCTTAACCTGTTGCCCTGGGTAGAGTGCCGTGGCCTCATAGCTCACAGGAACCTTAAACTCCTGGGCTTACGCAATTCTCTGGGCTTAAGCGATTCTCTTGCCTCAGCCTCCCCAGTAGCTGGGACTGCAGGTGCCTGCCACAACTCCTGGCTATTTTTAGGTTGCAGTTTTCATTGTTGTATGGCAGGCCTGGGCTGAATTACAGTCCGCCAGCTCTGGTGTATGTGGTTGGTGCCCTAACCACTGAGCTACAGGCGCCGAGTCTGCTTTTCACATTTTTTATTTTATTCTTTTATTTATTTATTTATTTTTTAGAGACAGAGTTTCACTCTATGGCCCTCGGTAGAGTGCCGGTGAATCACACAGCTCACAGCAACCTCCAACTCCTGGGCTTAGGCGATTCTCTTGCTTCAGCTTCCCAAGTAGCTGGGACTACAGGCGCCGGCCATGACGCCTGGCTATTTTTTTGTTGCAGTTTGGCTGGGGCCGAGTTTGAACCTGCCGCCCTAGTTATAGGCGCCCTACCAACTGAGGCACAGGTGCCGCCCTCACATTTTTATTATTTTAATAGCAGAATCTTTTCCAAATAAAGTATAATTATATCAGCAACCCTAACTGACAAGTTTTATCAGTCTGTATTTCTTTTTAGGCTTCAAATATAGCCATCTTTCCCTAGAGATTAGTTCTTTGTTCATACTCTTGTCTTTTAAAAAGGCAACGTAATTATCTTTTCATTTTACAAGTTTTTGGTGTTGTTCCTTTAATTCATTGTGGCTTTTAATAGACCTCTTGGCTTTTACCACATTGATTTACCTTTAAGTTTAGCTCCTTTAAAAACTGTTTCTTAGGCTCAGTGCCAGCCACATACACAGTAGTTGGCGGGTTCAAATCCAGCCCAGGTCTGCCAAATGGTGACAACTACAACCAGTAAAATAAAATAAAATAAAATACTGTTTCTTAGGAAAAAGGAAATCATCCTTCCCCTACCCTTCAATTACAGGAAGTGATCCTTTAAAATGTCATTGTCGAGTGTAGGCATAGTTGCTCATTGTTGTAATACCAGACCTTTGGGAGGCTAAAGTGAGATATTTGCTTGAATCCAGGAGTTCAAGACTAGTTACTTAGCAGTGTGAGGTGGGAGGATCCCTGGAGTCCCAGGCATTTGAGGCAGCAGTATGCTGGGATCAGGCTGTTACAATCCAGTCTGGGTGACAGAGTGAGACCCTGTCTCTTTAAAAAAAAAAAAAAGTTCCAAGGAGCTTATTTCCTTATTTACATAATAATCAGATACTCATTTTTATTATTTACATAGAAAGGGGTAGAGTGGTACACATACTCCAAAGAAAATTTAAGTTTTATTTTCACATAGATTTTTATGTTTAATTTTGAATGTAAGTATACTTGATCTGGGAGTTAATACTATAGGAAGAATAAAAAAAATTTGTTGTTTTCTACACTGTATATATCTGCTTGAAGGACATTCAAAAATACTAATTTGGTAGCACTTTCCCTTTTATATTCTATGAATAATGATTTTTCTCAAATGCATAATTCCAACTGAGGAAGTATTGCTTTTATTCATATCTTTTCTGGAGCTGGGTTTGAAATTATTTCAAAGGGTCTTCTGTAATGAGTTATAAAAACAAAAAAAGAAATAAAGGTAACAGATACTACTGATTTATTCAAAGCTTTAACTATACCCACTTCGTAAAAAATTTTCATATGTCTCTCAAAAAATACAGCTCATTAATTTACTTTTTTTCAACTTCTTACTATGTAGAATTATATATAACTTCAGAATTGAGTGAATGTTTGCATAACCTTTGTTGTTAAGACTGTGCATTCACTACTTGTATCTGTTTTTCAGTCCTAGTTGTGACATGATGGAACTAAGGCGCCGTTATCAGAATTTGTATATACCTAGTGACTTTTTTGATGCTCAGTTTACATGGGTGGATGCTTTTCCTTTGTCAAGACCATTTCAGCTGGGAAATTACTGCAATTTCTATGTAATGCACAGAGAAGTAGAGTCCTTAGAGAAAAATCTGGCCATTCTTGATCCACCAGATGCTGACCACTTATACAGTGCAAAGGTTTGTATTCCACTGTGATATATAGCTTAAATGTTTTAAAGCAAAATTTAGAATAAGGTGATACTTAGAGATAATCTTCACAAAGTGGTTATTTGATACAAGACTTAAACACTTGTTTTTTTCTTGTCTGTCTAATTCTGTTTTATTTAAATAATTTAACTTCTTTTTGCCTTACCTCTTAAGCTGTAAAACTATGATTATTATTTTGACACTCTAAACTTCATAAAAATGCAAAGATGGAATTGATGTTAGTGAGCTTTTATGAATGTTATATAACATTGGGTAGGATCAATTTTAATCTTTTGGATAATATTTACTATATTGCATATATAGTCAGTAGTTTCGTGTTTCAAACATCATTTTATCGAGAAAACATAAATTGAAAAGTTAAAACTAAATAATCATAAGGTACTTAAAACCATTTCTGCTATAGTTTTTTACTTTTTTACTTTTCCATTATTGTACAAAATTTCAGATATGTAATATGTAAAGATAATTAGTAGTGCTTCTTATTTTTTTACATTACTTTAGACTTTTGACAGGATTGAATTATTTGACTATAATAGGTAATGCTGATGGCTAGCCCTAGTATGGAAGATTTGTATCATAAGTCATGTGCTCTTGCTGAAGACCCACAAGAACTTCGAGATGGATTTCAACATCCTGCTAGACTTGTTAAGGTAAAGTGACATATTTATTTTAACTTTAGGAGTACATTCACTTTACTTAGTTTTCACTGTATATACTGTAAAACTTAAAACTTTGTTTTTCATTTTGTCGATAAGTTTAGTAACTTAATTTCAGTGTTCTTAAGGCACCTAACTTAATGATATAGTTTTTCTTGTTACAGATTATATTTATTTGTACATTACTAGTTGAACTATCATTGTAATGTTTTATTTTTGTAACATAGTAAAATCTTAGTGGTAATGGACTTTAGGGTGTCTTTGGATGCTGTTAAAGTTTGAATTATAGCTTGTTTCTTTAAAAGAACTCTATCTGAAGAAATATTTTAGAAGGATGAGTTATGATGTGTAAATCCTATTCCATTGCTGAAATGCAGTGTGGAACACGATGAACTGAACTCTTCCTTGACTGACAGATACCAGAGGTAGTAAAAAATGATATTGGAAAGGTTTGTACCTTTCCTTTTCAAGTATTTTATTTATAATTTATAGGTTGTATAATATATGTAAATGATTCTTTGTTTTGAATTAGTTTTTAGTGGGCATGAAAGGCAAGGATGAAGCTATGGCCATTGGAGGCCACTGGTCTCCTTCGTTGGATGGACCAGACCCAGAAAAAGATCCCTCTGTGTTGATTAAGACTGCTATTCGTTGTTGTAAGGCTCTGACAGGCATTGATCTAAGTGTATGCACACAATGGTAAGTACTAATTCATTTCTTGATTGGAAATATTTTCCTAATAGTTTATGTAGATGTTCTTGTCAATCAGCTTTTTTATCCCCCTTATTTTAGCCACCCTGGTCATGCAGGTAATCTCAAAGGAGAATTCCCATTTGTAGCAAAGTTTATTTGGTGCCAAAATGTTTTGGGGAAAAAGGATTAAGAACTCATGAAACTAAACTGAAAATTTAAATGTTGTGTTATGCTGTATTTTGGAAGTTGGATGTATGTTGAAAATACTTTTCATTTCATGCATAGCTGGAGAAGACCGTCAAGAGAACTTCATTTCATTATAATTCGTTTGTTATAAAATGATGTAGTTGCTGATGATTTTTGTTCAGCCATATTTTCTCTTGAGGCTTATTTGTCCTGTGTATTTTAGTATTACTTCTTGTGACTTAATTAAGAATATTCTTTTTTAGCACTTGAAATCCGAACAGCTATCCAGCTTCTTCAGGTATTCTCTAAAATGTGGGTAGCTCTATAAACAAACTTGAAAATGCCTTGGGGGAACATACTCTACTTTTAACCAATAAAATATTGTACAAATGTACCAAAAGAGGAACTATGGCTTCTATAATTTTTTTTTCTTTAGACCAACCTCAAGTTCTTGCAGCAAAATTTCTTTACTTGATGTGCTACAAGTGAACTAGGATCTTTAAAATGTATTTTAGAATTTTTTTTCCAACATGCTTCTTCCCTTGCAACAGGTACCGTTTTGCAGAGATTCGCTACCATCGCCCTGAGGAGACCCACAAGGGGCGTACAGTTCCAGCTCATGTGGAGACAGTGGTTTTATTTTTCCCGGATGTTTGGCATTGCCTTCCCACCCGCTCAGAGTGGGAAACCCTCTCCCGAGGATACAAGCAGCAGCTGGTCGAGAAGCTTCAGGGTGAACGCAAGGAGGCTGATGGAGAACAGGCACTGAACGCTAATCCCTTTTTCTATTTCCGCTTCTCACAGGCACAGGAACACAGGCACAAATGCACACCACACACTACATAACAAACACACATGGAGGAACATACTGGTAACAGCGACTGGTAATCCAGCTTTCAGCAGTATAGTTATATGTTCTTTTCTCTTAAAAATTCTATCCGTTATGCTAACTTTAAAGAGTGCTGAGACCTCAAAGGAAAGTAAGTTGTGCTTAAATTGCACAGAATTTTGTTTTTATCATAGGTCTAGTTGCTGGAATCTGGGACCAGTTGTTGAACAAGATTCAGTATTTTAAGCCATTTTAAACATTTTGCCATTTTCTAAAATTGAAAAAATTTTCTCTTTCACGGTCATCAGTTCTAGTCATGGATATTTGAAATTGGACAACCACAAGTCTGAGAGCTTTGACATTTCAGGCTATGTGGCAACGTCTTTGGTACATTTCAAAGGTCTGACTAAATCAGTTTTTGGGTGGCTTGAAAATTGAGGCAAGATCACGCACTGTGTGGTTAGTGGAGACCGGCAGTGTCTGTGCATCCCGATATCCTTGTGCTGTAATTTATCACCCTTTTGTGTTTCACAGATTTGGCTTTGATTGGCTGGTGAGTGTCTTTGTGATCAGTTAAAAGTGGTAGAGTGTATGTACGTGGACTTGCCTAAACAATAACTTTAGGAGAAGACTATCTGAAACATTTGTGACCTTGCACAGATCAGCAACAGACTTTTAAAATACATGACCTTTATTTTAAGGTTTCATGGTAGTAATTATACTCTTAACTTTGTGTATCAGGATGAAGAAGAGAAGGATGATGGTGAAGCTAAAGAAATTTCCACTCCAACCCATTGGTCTAAACTTGATCCAAAGACAATGCAGGTAATTTTGAAAGTGATGGTTAATGTGTAGTCTCTAACGCCATTCAAAATGAAGTCCACTGACTTTATACATAAAGTAGAATATAACAGAGTTGACCACCTCTATCGGTTGACCTCAGTTTATTTTATTTTTTAATTTTTCTTTATTTATTTATTTATTTTTTTGAGACAGAGCCTCAAGTTCTTGCCCTGGGTAGAGTGCCGTGGCATCACAACTCCTCAAACTCCTGGGCTTAAGTGATTTTCCTGCTTCCGCCTCCCAAGTAGCTGGGACTATAGGCACCTGCCACAATGCCCGGCTATTTTTTGTTGCAGCCGTCATTGTTGTTTGGCAGGCACATGCTGGATGTGAACCTGCTAGCTGAGGTGTATGTGGCTGGCACCTTAGCTGCTTGAGCCATAGGCGCTGAGCCAGTTGACCTAATTTTAATAGACCTGATGTGCACCACATATATATGGCAGTACAGTAAGCCTAGTTCCTTATGTTGATCAGTTTGTTATAGTTCCTTACATGGTCAACTTAAAAGGTTCTACTGTGTATGTAAAATAGTTTATACATGTGTATTTGTGCATGTATAAATTAAACAAAAGACAACTTTCAAAATTATTTTAGCCAGCATCTGAATGCTTCTACTATACATGGGCCTGTGGTGTGAGTAACATGTTCTGGTTTGGAAACTGACAAAGTTGAATTTTTGCAATTGAGAAACTTGTTGGCTAGCGGGCATGGTGCCTCACTCTGGTTATCCTACCACTCTTGAGAGGTGGAGGCAGGTGGATTGCTTGAGCTTAGGAGTTTGAGACTATCTTGAGCCAAAGTGAGACCCAGCTCTTAAAAAAAAAAAAAACAAGTGTTGTGGCCGGTGCCTGTAGTGACAGCTACTTGGGAGGTTGAGGCAAGAGGATGGTTAATGCCCAAGAGGTTGTTTTTTTTTTTGGGAGACAGAGTCTCATTTTGTCAGCCTCAGTAGAGTGCCCTGGTGTCATAGATTGCTGCATCCTCAAACTCCTGGTTTCAAGATCCTCTACAGGCATCCGCCACAACGTCCACCCAGCTGTTTTTAGAGGCAGGGTCTGGCTTGAGCTCAGGAGATCCACCCACCTCAAACTCCCAGAGTGTTTGAATTATATGCGTGAACCACTGCACCCAGTCTGTGCTCAAGAGTTTGAGGTTACTGTGAGCTGAGAAGCCATGGTGGTCTACCAAGGGCGAGAAAGCAACACTCTGTCTTAAAAAAAAAAAATAGGAAACTTCAAAAGGAAGGGACAAAAACATGAAAACTGTGATCTGGTTTTTAAATTAAGTTCAAAATTAAAATGTAGATTGATAATACATATAAACTGCAAAGAAAAAATTATTTATGAGCCTCGTTTGAAAATCTTAGGTTCATCTGTACTAGTTTTTCTTTCCAGTCTCTTTTGATCTGCTATTTTTGTGTCGTTTTGCATCTCTTGGCCTGTAATGTGACTATAGATCTATGGTCAGAAGGTGGGAAGATGATCATCACTTGCTTTTGTAGCTTATGTAACCCTTTGGTTAACTTTTCTTCTTATCTGAAGGTAGTTTTTCTTCTTTGTTATGGACCTTTAACCCGTATCACTTTTTAAATAAGTATAGAATGTTTTTAAGATTATTTGGTGGGCTCGGTGCCCATAGCACAGTGATTATGGTGCCAGCCACATACACCGAGGCTGTCAGGTTCGAACCCAGCCTGGGCTGACTAAACAACAATGACTACTGCAACAAAAAATAGCTGAGTGTTGTGGTGGGCACCTGTAGTCCCAGCTACTTGGAAGGCTGAGGCCAGAGAATCACTTAAGCCCAAGAATTTTGAGGTTGTTGTGAGCTTGATACCACAGCACTCTACTCAGGGGGACAGCTTGAGACTCTGTCTCAAAAAAAAAAAAAAAAAGATAGCCGGACGTTGTGGCTGGTACCTGTAGTCCAAGCTACTCGAGAGGCTGAGGCAAGAGAATTGCTTAAGCCAAGGAGTTGGAGGTTGCTGTGAGCTGTGTGATGCCATGGCACTCTACTGAGGGTGACAAAGTGAGACTCTTTCTCTACCAAAAAAAAAAAGAGAATATTTGGAGGCTGGACGTGGGGGTCAGGCCTGTAATGAGTGCAGTACTCATTACATACTGTCCTCTAGTTCAGTGGTCCTTAACCTGTGGGTCAAGGCCCTCTTTGTAACAATGAAAATATATTGCAGCATTAGGAAGGTTGAGAACCACTGCTCTAGTTCAATTCCAACTACCTGGAGGTTAATGTTAATCCTGCAGATTAAGGACTCAACACGAAGACCACTAGCCCTCAGGGAGGCCAAGGTGGGTGGATTTTCTGAGCTCATGGGTTTAATACCAGCCTGGGCCAGAATGAGACCCCGTCTGTAAGAATAGTTGGACATTGTGGTGGGCACCTGTAGTCCCAGCTACTTGGGAGGCAGAGGCAAAAGGATTGCTTAAGCCTAAGAGTTTGAGGTTGCTGTGAGATGTGATGCCATGGCACTCTACTGAGGGCAACAAAGTGAGACTGTTGTCTCCAAAAAAAAAATAAAAATGGAACATTTGGTATTTTTGTATTCTTTCAAGTTTACTTCAACAACATTTCAAGTTTACTTTAACAACATCAGGTTTCATATAGAGAACCTTAAATTCAGTCCTGCGTCTCAGGAATTTTCTTACATCTAATGGCTTTGCTGTTGAGTTCCTTGTTTTAAAGCTTGCATTTCTTTTTATTATAAATATAATACATGCTTATTTTTTTAAATGGGATACTTGCAGAAATAGAAGAATTACTAAACCTATCAGTTACAGCCATTCTTAAATTTTTCATGTATTCCATTTTTTTCCTGACTACAAGCTTAGTAATTGGTTGGTTGTTGTGTATGAAAGTTAGTATCTCATCCTTTTGAGTTAAGATTTTCTGTGTAGTTATTTTTGAATGTTCTATACTATTCCATGTGATAAGATGTACCAGTATTTTTTGGGTATTACTGTACTGTTATAAGATACTTAAATTTGGCTCGGTGCCTGAGGCTCAAGTGGCTAAGGCACCAGCCACATATACCTGAGTTGGCGCATTTGAATCCAGCCTAGGCCCCCAAAACAACAATGACGGCTGCAACCAAAAAATAGCCGGGTATTGTGGCAGGCACCTATGGTCCTAGCTACTTGGGAGGCAGAGGCAGGAAAATCGCTTGAGCCCCAGGACTGTGAACTGTAATGCCACTGCACTCTACCCAGGGAGACAGCTTGAGGCTCTGTCTCAAAAAAAAAAGTTTAGATTTTATTTTTTATTATTTTATTTTGCTTTTTGAGACAGAGTCTCTTTATCTTGCCCTTGGTAGCGTGCTGTGGTGTCATAGCTCACAGCAACCTCAAACTCTTGGGCTTAAGCGATTCTCTTGTCTCAACCTCCCAAGCAGCTGGGACTATAGGCGCCCAGCTATTTTTCTTTTTCTTTTTCTTTTTTTTTAAGACAGGACCTCAGGATGTCACCCTAGATAGAGTACCATAGCATCACAGCTCACAGCAACCTCCAATTCCTGGGCTCAAGCAAATCTCTTGCCTCCGCCTCCCAAGTAGCTGGGACTACCGGCGCCCGCCACAATGCCTGGCCATTTTTCTTTTGGTTACAACTGTCATTGTTGTTTGACGGGCCTGGGCTAGATTCGAACCCACCAGCTCAGGTGTACATGGCTGGTGCCTTAGCCCATTGAGCCACAGGCGCCGAGCCCCAGCTATTTTTCTGTTGCAGTTGTTATTGTTGCTTAGCTGGCCTGGACTGGGTTCGAACCTGCCATTCTTGATGTATGTGGCTGATGCCGTAACCACTGTGCTATGGACGTTGGGCCAGATATTTAGACTTTTTTTTTTTTTTTGAGACAGAGCCTCAAGCTGCTGCCCGTCTCCCAAGTAGCTGGGACTACAGACGCCCACCACAACACCTGGCCATTTTTTGGTTGCAGCCGTCGTTGTTTGGCAGGCCCAGTCTGGATTCAAACCCGCCAGCTCAAGTGTATGTGGCTGGCGCCTTAGCCCGTTGAGCCACAGGCGCCGAGCCCCTGGATTCTTATTGTATAGAATACTATACACAAATCTGTAGTTTGTGGGCCAGGTGCGGTGGCTGACACCTGTAATCCTAGCACTCTGGGAGGCTAAGATGGGTGGATTGCCTGAGCTCACGGGTTCAAGACCAGCCTAAGCCAGGGTGAGACCTTGTCTCTAAAAATAGCCGGGCATTGTGGTAGGTGCCTATAGTTCCAGCTACTTGGGAGGCTGAGGTAACAGAATCAACTCGAGCCCAAAGAGTTTGAGGTTGCTGTGAGCTTTGACACCAGGACACTCTACCGAGAGCAACAAAGTGAGATTCTGTCTCAAAAATATATATATATATTCCAAAAATATTTTATTATTTTGCACTTTCACAAGGATTAGGTAGTTGTGCAAGTTCTTTTCACCAGATTTTACAAAATCAGACAAAATATAATTTTAGTTCTCTTTTTCAACGTCTCATTTTTTCTGTTTTCATACTCTATATATTAGGTAAATGATCTCCGAAAAGAGTTAGAAAGTCGAGCTCTTAGTTTGAAAGGATTAAAATCCCAGTTAATAGCCCGATTGACAAAGCAGCTTAAAGTAGAAGAACAAAAAGAAGAACAGAAGGAATTAGAGAAATCCGAAAAAGAAGAAGAAGAAGAGGATGATAGGAAATCTGAAGATGATAAAGAGGTATGTACTCAATCTTTTAAATATACTGGGCTGGTTGTGGTGGCTCATGCTTGTAATCCTAGCATCGTGGGAGGCCGAGGCAAGTGGATTGCCCTGAGCTCAGGTTCGAGATCAGCAAGAGCCAGAATGAGACTCCATCTCTACTAAATAAAGCCGGGCATTCTGGCAGGCACCTGTAATCCCAGCTGTACTCCTAGCATCCTTGGGAGGCTGAAGCAAGAGAATCACTTAAGCCTAATGAGTTGGAGGTTGCTGTGGGCTATGACACCACAGTACTCTACTGAGCGCCACAAAGTGAGACTCTGTCTCAGTAAAAAATAAAGAAAGAAATAAAGGAAAAAAAGCAAACCAAAAAAAAAAAATACTTCAAACTAAGAAGATTGAAAGTAAAATTAAAAAAAAAAAAAAAAAAATATATATATATATATATATATATACACACACACACATACATACATACACACACACACTGTATTAGTATTGGTATCCAGGTGTCCTTGGAATGACTTAAGTTTAAGTTGTATATATGTGTGTATACTTTAAGGTATAATTTTTATACACTATTATTCAACCTGTTTTTGTGAATAGTTCTTTAAGTTTTGATGAGTGCTTTTGTTTTTTTACTTAAATCATAGCTGTGTACATTAATGCAATCATGGGGTACAGTGTTGGTTTCATATACAATCTGAAATATTTTCAAGTGCTTTTGGTTTTTTAAGCGTCAATGAAGATACAAAACATTTCTACATAAGCTGGGAATGGTGGCTCACACCTGTAATCCTAGCACTTGAGAGGCCCAGGTGGGCAGATTGCCTGAGCTCATAGGTTTGAGACCAACCTGAGCCAGAGCAAGAGCTTATCTCTAAGAAATAGCTGGGCGTTGTGGTGGGCACCTGTAGTTCCAGCTACTCGGAGGCTGAGGCAAGAGAATTGTCTAAGCCCAGAAGTTTGAGGTTGCTGTGGGCATTGTGATGCTACAGTACTCTACCGAGGGCGATAAAGTGAGACTCTGTCTCTACAAAACAAAAAAACAAGTAAATAAAACATTTCTGGGCAGCGCCTATGGCTCAAAGGAAAGGAGTTGGGTGCCGGCCCCATATACTGGAGGTGGTGGGTTCAAACCTGGCTCTGGCCAAAAACTGGGGGGAAAAAAAATTTTTTTTTCTACATAAATAGCACAGAGATTGAGTTCTAGTGTGGAGCTTATCCCGGAATTTTGCTACTTTTAAGTTTTTGATTCTTTCTTCTTTAAAACTGAGACTATTTTTTCCAAGCTGTTTTATGTCTAATAAAAACCTGATGGATACACCTGTTGACATGTTTTCTCTGTTTGAAATGCAGGCATATGAGAAGTGTCTTTTACACCATTAATTGAATCAACCATATGATGTGTTTCCTAATGTTATGTGTTGTCACGTTTACATCATTATTGTAAGGAACAACTCAGACTTTGTTTTTCCTTTGCTCTCACCCCACATTAATGCTAATCAATGTTTCCATGACGCCAAAATATGTAGGGTTTTCTCCCCACCTATAAGCAAGCAGTTCTGTGGCAGACATAGCTCGGTATCCTCTAGTTCAAGTTCATCACCATCTACCTGGAGGTTAATGTTAATAATGCAGGTTAAGGACTCAAGACCAAGACCACCTTTATATACCAGTCCCAGTCACAATCTGGGCCTCTGGAACTTTTGACCAGTCAGCTTCAAGTTGAGATTCCCACACTCCTTTTCTTTGCACTGATTAATTTGCTTGAGCGTACATTTACACTATTTATCATAAAGGATATTACAAAGGATATTTATGAAAAAATATGTAGGGCAAGATATGGAGGAAGGGATGTAGAACTTTAGTGCCTGCTCCAGTTAAGCTATCCTGCAGGAACTTCCTCATATTCTATTATCCAGGTGTTCTCTGAGATCTGGATAACAGGTTTTTGGGTTTTTATGGAGACTTCATTACGTAAAAGTAGACATGATTTTTTTTTTTTTTTTTTTTTTGAGGCAGAGTCTCACTTTGTTGCCCTTGGTAGCATGCTCTGGCATCATAGCTCTCAGCAACCTTTAGCTCTTGGGCTCAACCAGTTCTCTTGCCTTAGCCTCCTAATAGCTGGGACTACAGCCACCCAGCTGCTTCTCGAGACCAGGTCTTGCAGTGTCTCAGGCTGGTCTTGAACTCTTGAACTCAGGCAATCTACCCACCTCGGCCTCCCAGCGGTCTGGTAAGGGAAGAATGATATTTAGCAGCCACGATGTACTCACTCTTATGAGGTTGCTGCTCCTAACTCCTCTCAGGGAACAAAGTTATGGAATATATATTTACATATACATATTTACATCTATATTTCTATATCTTGTGTATATGGAAAGCTATGAGTTTACATTGGTGTACCTCTAGTTCTTATGATTCTTACTCCACATTACTGGGTTCATTCTAGTTTTCTCGCTTTTCATTTGTCTAATTTCTTATCTAATAATAATAAGAAACTTGCCTCAAGTGTGGTGCCTCATACTTGTCATCTCAGTATTTTAGAAGGCCTACGAAGGAGGATTGCTTGAGGCGAGGAGTTTGAGACCAGTTTCGGTAACATAACTAGATGTTGTCCAAAAGAAAAAGCGAAAAAGAAAGTAAAGTGAAGTAAAATTGTTGGGTTTGGAGATGTATGCTTGTACGCCTAGCAATTCTGGAGGCTGAGGCAGCCGGAGGATATCTAGAGCCCAGGAGTTCAAGGTCACACTGAGCTATGATTGAGTTGCCACTGTAACTCCAAATTAATCAGCTTGAGCAATAGAGCAAGACCCTGTCCCTTTTTTTTTTTTGAGAAGGAGTCTCACTTTGTTGATCTCGGTAGAGTGCTGTGGCATAATAGTTCATAGAAATCTCAAACTCTTAGGTTCAAGTGATTTCTCTGGCCTCAGCCTCCCAAGTAGCTGGGACTACAGGCGCCTGTCACAATGCCTCGCAGTTTTTAGAAATGAGTCCTCACTCTGTCTCAGGCTGGTCTGGAACCTGTGAGCTCAGGCAGTCCACTCACCTCAGTCTCCCAGAGTGCTAGGATTACAGGTGTGAGCCATGGTGGCTGGCCAAGACCCTGTCTCTTAAAAGAAAAACATGGCTCCTGGTTGCAGACATCACTATACCTTTTTTTTTTTTGTAGAGACAAAGTCTCACTTTATTGCCCTTGGTAGAGTGCCGTGGCGTCACACAGCTCACAGCAACCTCCAACTCCTGGGCTTAGGCGATTCTCTTGCCTCAACCTCCTGAGTAAATGGGACTACAGCTTGCCACAATGCCCAGCTATTTTTCTGTTTTTCAGGTCAGCTGAGGCCGGGTTTGAACCCACCACCTTTGGTTTTTGGGGCCGGTGCCCTACTTGTTGAGCTGCAGGTGCCGCCCCCCCCCCCCCTTTTTTTTCTTTTTAACACAGTAGGGTCTTGCTCTGGCTCCAAAGTACAATAGTGTTGTCAAAGCTCAGTGCAACCTCAAACTCTTAAACTCCTGGACTCAAGTGATCCTCCTGCATCTGCCTCCTGAATTAACATCTGGCTAATCTTTGTTCCTTCCTTCCTTCCTTTTCTTTTTTTTTCAGATAGGATCCTCAAGCTGTCTCCCTGGGTAGAGTGCTGTGGCATCACAGCTCACAGCAACCTCCAACTCCTGGGCTCAAATGATTCTCCTACCTCCGCCTCCCAAGTACCCCGTCACAATGCCCAGCTATTTTTTGATCGTAGCTGTCATTGTTTGGCGTGCCTGCGCTGGATTCGAACCCGCCAGCTCAGGTGTATGTGTCTGGTGCCTTAGCTGCTTGAGCCACAGGTGCCGAGCTTCTTTTTTGTTTGTTTGTTTTAATAGAGACTGGTTCTTGTTTTTGCTCAGGCTGCTGTTAGACTCCTGGCCTGATCCTTCATCTCAGCCTACCATAGTGTTAGGATGTGTGAGCCACCATGCCTATGAGCTATGACACCATGGCGCTCTACCCAGGGCAACAAAGTGAGACTCTGTCTCAAAAACAAACAAAAAAATTAAAAAGTTTAGTAGTAGCTACACATGTTGGTAAGCATCCGTACTTGCAGTTCTGCCTCAGACTGGTCTTGAACTCCTAGGCTCAAACAATCCTCCTGCTTCTGACTCTTAAAGTGCTAGGATTACAGGTGTAATCCTACTTTCTTCTAAAGATTCATTTCTCATTCTTTGTCTATTCAGGTAAAACTTATATACAATGAAATACAAAATTATTTTAATACTCCATCCCATCCTTTTTGGGTTATCTTTTAGCAGGCCTGCCTTCTTCCTTCCACAGTCACTTCCAGAAGCTGAAGGGTTGATAATAGGGGTTATACGTAGTGTGACCTACCAATCCATTAATCACTTCCTGAATGTTGAATGTCAAGTACATGATACAGAATGCCTATGTTCCTTCTAACGTTTTCTTGATGTCTTTTAGAATACTTGAAAAATAGTAAGTTGGGCTCTGCGCCTTTAACTCAGCGACTAGGGCACTGGCCACATACACCAAAGCTGGCAGGTTCGAACCCAGCTGAGACTATAGCTACTTGGGAGGCTGAGGCAAGGGAATCACTTAAGCCTAAGAGTTAGAGGTTGCTGTGAGCTGTGATGCCACAGAACTCTACTGAGGGCAACATAAACTCCCTCAAAAGAAAAAAAATAATAAGTTGGAGACTGTCTCAAAGAAAAAAAAATTAGTTGGGTGGCGCTTCTAGCTCAGTGAGTAGGGCACCGGCCCCATATACCGAAGGTGGCGGATTCATACCCAGCCCTGGCCAAACTGCAAGAAAAAAATAGCTGGGCATTGTGGTGGGCGCCTGTAGTCCCAGCTACTCAGGAGGCTGAAGCAAAAGAAGTGCGTAAGCCCAGGAGTGGGAGGTTGCTGTCAGCTGTGATGCCGCAGCACTCTACCGAGGGTGACAAAGTAAACTCTTTCTCAAAAAAAAAAAAAAAATTAAGCTTCGGTATGTTTCCTCATGCTTCTAACCCTAGCACTTTGGGAGGCAGAGGCAGGACGATTGCTTGAGTCCAGGAGTTCCAGACTAGTCTGAGGCAGAACTGCAAGTACAGATGCTTATCAACATGCTAGCTACTACAATACTTTTTTTTTTTTGAGACAGAGCCTCAAGCTGTCCACCTGGGTAGAGTGTCGTGGCATTACAGCTCACAGCAACCTCCAATTCCTAGGCTCAAGCGAGTCTCCTGCCTCTGCCTCCCAAGTAGCTGAGACTACAGGCGCC
>CAUYON010128747.1:0-12217 GCA_963573935.1 Arctocebus calabarensis
GCTACTAGGGAGGCTGAGGCAAGAGAATCGCTTAAGCCCAAGAGCTGGAGGTTGCTGTGAGCAGTGTGACGCCACGGCACTCTACCCAGGGCGATAAAGTGAGACTCTGTCTCTACAAACAAAACAAAACAAAACAAAACATTTTTTTTTCATTACACGAATGTACCACCATTTATTCTTCCACTATTGGAGGAAATAGAGACTGTTTCCAGTTTTTGGCAATTATAAATAAAGCTACTATAAACATTTGTGCACAGCTTTTTGTGTGGACATGTTTCCAATTCAACTGGATAGAAATACCATAGAGTGCAATTGCCAGATCACATAGGAAAACCAGGTGGCTGTGAGGAAAATCGCCAGGTGCCTTCCAGTGACTCTGCCATTTCCCTCTTCCTTCAGCAGAGAGAGTTCTGTTGTGTCATGGTCTTGTCAGCTTTTTGGATTTTTAGCCATTGTTTTTTTTGAGACAGTCTTACTTTGTCACCCTTGGTAGAGTGCTGTGGCATCACAGCTCATAGCAACTTCTGATTCCTGGGTTCAAGAGATTTTCTTGCCTCAGCCTCCCATGTAGCTGAGACTACAGGTACCAGCTACAATGCCTGGCTATTTTTATTTTATTTATTTTATTTTTTTTTTTTGAGACAGAACCTTAAGCTGTCACCTTGGGTAGAGTGCTGTGGCATCACAGCTCACAACAACCTCAAACTTTTGGCTTAAGTGATTCTCTTGCCTCAGCCTCCCAAGGAGCTGGGATTACAGGCGCCGGACGCCTGTTTAGTTTTTGGTTGTAGTTCTCGTTGTTTGGCAGGCCCCGGGCTGGATTCGAACCCACCAGCTCTGGTGTATGTGGCTGGTGTCTTAGCCACTTGATCTACAGGTGCCGAGCCACCTGGCTATTTCTAGAGATGGGGTCTTGTTCTTGCTCAGGCTGGTCTTAAACCTGTAAGCTCAGGCAATCCACCTGCCTCAGCCTCCCAGAGTGCTCGGATTACAGGCATGGGCCACCGCACCTAGCCCTGAATTTTAAAGTTTTAATAAAGTCCAATATATTAATTTATTCTTTCATGGATTATGTTTATAATGTTTGCATCTAAAAATATCATCAAGGCAGCTCAGTGATTCAAGCCTATAATCCTACCACTCTGGGAGGCCGAGGCAGGATGATTCCTTGAGTTCACAGGTTCAAGACCAGCCTGAGCAAGAGGACACCCTGTCCCCAAAAAACACTAGCCAGGGCTCAGCGTCCGTAGCACAGTGGTTATGGCACCAGCCACATACATAGAGGCTGGCAGGTTTGAACCCTGCTTGGGCCAGCTAAACAACAATGACAACTGCAGCAAAGAAATAGCTGGGCATTGTGGCGAGCGTCTATAGTCCCAGCTGCTTGAGGCAAGAGTTGGAGGTTGCTGTGCGCTGGGCCGACAGCTCTATCAAAGGTGCCAAAGGGAGACTCTGTCTTTTTTTTTTTTTTTTTGCGGTTATTGACGGGCTGAGTTTGAACCCACTACCTCCAGCATATGGGGCCGGTGCCCTACTCCTTTGAGCCACAGGTGCCGCCCAGGAGACTCTGTCTTAATAAATAAATACATATAATTTAAAAATCATCAAATCCAAGCTCACCTAGATTTTCTTCTTTGTTACCTTGTAGATGTTTTAAAGTATCCCATTTTCCCTTTAGGTCTGTGATCCATTTTTTTATTTTATTATTTTTTTTTGTGATACATTTTGAGTTAATTTTTGTGATAGGTATGAGGTTTTTATCTAGATTAATTTTAGAAGATGATATCTAATCACTGCAACTTGTTGAAAAGACTATCCTTCTTCTGTTTATATATATATATATATTTTTTTTTTTTTTTGAGACAGAGCCTCAAGCTGTCACCCTGGATAGAGTGCCGTGGCATCACAGCTCACTCCAACCTCCAGTTCCTGGGCTCAAGCGAGTCTCCTGCCTCTGTCTCCCAAGTAGCTGGGACCACAGGCGCCCACCACAATGCCCGGCCATTTTTTCGTTGCAGCCGTCATTGTTGTTTGGCGGCCCCAGGCTGGATTCGAACCCACCAGCTCAGGTGTACCCCCATTGAGCCACAGGCACCGAGCCTATATATGTATTTTTTATTTATATTTTTAGAGAGTCTCACTGGCTTGCCCTGGCCATAGTGCAATGATGTCATCATAGCTCATAGTAACTTCAATCTCCTGGGCTTGAGTGATCCTCCTGCCTCAGCATTTCAAGTAGCTGGGACTATAGGTGCACACTCCACTATGCTTGGCTAATTTTTCTATTTTTAGTAGGTATGGGGTTTTGATTTTGCGCTTACTCAGGTTAATCTCCAACTCCTGACTTCAAGGGATCCTCCTATCTTGGCTAAGAATGATAATTTTTTTTTTTTTTTTTTTTTTTTTTAGACAGAGTCTCACTTTGTTGCCCTTGGTAGAGTGCTATGGCATCATAGCTCACAGCCACTTCTAGTTCTTGGGCTTAGGCGATTCTCTTGCCTTGGCCTCCTGAGTAGCTGGGATTACAGGTGCCTGCCACAGCACCCAGCTATTATTTTGTTGCAGTTTGGCCGGGGCTAGGTTTGAACCCGCCACCCTCAGTATATGGGGCCAGCACCCTGCCCATTGAGCAAAAGGTGCCACCCTACTCAGCTATTTTTTTTTTTTTTTGTGACAGAGCCTCAAGCTGTCACCCTGGATAGAGAGCTGTGGCATCACAGCTCATAGCAACCTCCAATTCTTGGGCTCAAGCGAGTCTCTTGCCTCCGCCTCCCAAGTAGCTGGAACCACAGGTGCCCGCCACAACACCTGGCCATTTTTTGGTTGCAGCCATCATTGTTGTTCGGCAGGCCCAGGCTGGATTTGAACCTGCCAGCTCAGGTGTACGTGGCTGGCGCCTTAGCACATTGAGCCACAGGCGCCGAGCCCCAACTATTTTTTTGTTGCAGTTTAGCTGGTGCCATGTTGGAACCTGCTACCCTTGGTATATGGGGCCAGCGCCCTACTCACTGAGCCACAGGCTCCGCCCCTTTTTTAATTCTTTTAATGTCCAGGAGATTAGTATTGATGAGCTCTCTTTTATTTTTCATTTCTGTTTTCAAAAAATTTTCAAAAAGGTCTCTCGGCACCTGTAGCTCAACAGCTTGGGTGCCAGCCACATACACCTGAGCCGGTGGGTTAGAATCCAGCCTGGGCCTGCCAGCTACTTGGAAGGCTGAGGCAAAAGAATCGCTTAAAGGCTCAGCACCCGTGGCTCCAGTGGCTTAGGCACCAGCCACATACACCTGAGCTGGTGGGTTCGAATCCAGCCCGGGCCCGCCAAACAATAACGATGGCTACAACCAAAACAGTCGGGTGTTGTGGCTGGTGCCTGCAGTCTCAGCTACTTGGGAGGCTGAGGCAAAAGAATCACTTAAGGAGTTTGAGGTTGCTGTGAGCTGTCCATGGCACTCTACCCAGGGCGACAGCTTGAGGCTGTATCTTAAAAAAAAAAAAAGAATCACTTAATGCCCAAAAGTTTCAGGTTGCTGTGAGCTGTGACGCCACTGCACTCTACCCAGGGCAACATAGTGAGACTCTGTCTCAAAAAAAAAAAAAATTTCAGGGCGGCTCCTCTGGCTCAGTGAGTAGGGTGCCGGCCCCATATACCGAAGGTGGCGGGTTCAAACCCAGCCTTGGCTGACTGCAAAACAAAAAAAATAGCCAGGAGGGCGGCTCCTGTGGCTCAGCGAGTAGGGCGCCGGCCCCATATACCGAAGGTGGCGGGTTCAAGCCCGGCCTCGGCCGAACTGCAAAACAAAAAAATAGCCGGGCACTGTGGCGGGTTCCTGTAGTCCCAGCTACTAGGGAGGCTGAGGCAAGAGAATTGCTTAAGCCCAAGAGCTGGAGGTTGCTGTGAGCAGTGTGACGCCACGGCACTCTACCTAGGGCGATAAAGTGAGACTCTGTCTCTACAAAAAAAAAAATAGCCAGGCCTTGTGGTGGGCGCCTGTAGTCCCAGCTCCTCAGGAGGCTGAGGCAGGAGAATCGCCTAAGCCCAGGAGTTGGAGGTTGCTGTGAGCTGTGTGACATCACGGCACTCTACAGAGGGCAGTAAAGTGAGACTCTGTCGCTACAAAAAAAATAAAATTTCAAAAAGATGTCACCCATAGCTCAGTGGGTAGGGCACCAGCCACATACACCCAGGCTGGCAAGTTCGAGCCCAGCCCTGGCCAGCTAAAACAATGACAACTGCAACAAAAAAATAGCCAGGCATTGTGGTGGGTGCCTATAGTCCCTGCTACTTGGGAGGCTGAGGCAAGAGAATAGCTTAAGCTAAAGAATTGGAGGTTGCTGTGAGCTGTGATGTCACAGCACTCTACTGGGGGTGACATAATGAGACTCTGTCTGGAAAAAAAAATTAAAAACAAACAAAAAGGCTTGGCGACTGTGGCTCAATGGGCTAAAGTGCCAGCCATGTACACCTAAGCTGGCGGGTTCGAATCCAGCCTGGGACCGCCAAACAACAATGAGGGCTGCAACCAAAAAAAAAAAAACAACATTGGTTGGGCGCCTGTAGCTCAATGGCTAGAACGCTGGCCCTGTGCACCTGGGGTGGCAGATTCAAACCTGTCCAGGGCCTACTAAACAAAACAAAAAGAAGTTTTCAAAATAATTTGTTTTCTCTATTTCTGGTTAGGTTGGCTAGAGGTTTATCAATTTTATTGAATTTTTTCCAAAGAACAAGCTTTTGTTTCATGATTTTTTTTCCTCTTGATTTTCTGTTTCCAATTTGATTTCTGCTCTAAGTTTTATTTTTTGTCTTCTGTTTGCTTTAGACTCACTTTTCTCTAGTTTTCTTTCTTTTTTTTTAAATTGAGACAGAGTCTCATTTTGTGACCCTCAGTAGAGTGCTGTCGCATCACAGCTCGCAGCAACTTCAAATTCCTGGGCTTAAGCGATTCTCTTGCCTCTGCCTCCCAAGTAGCTGAGACACAGGTGCCTGCCTGGCTATTTTTTTTATTTAGCAGGCCCTTGCCAGGTTCGAACCCACCAGCCCTAAAGCATGTGGCCAGTACCCTAACCACTGACCTACCAATGCCTACCCTTTCTCTGGTTTTCTAAAGTAGAAGTTTAGATTATTTATTTTAGATCTTTCTTATTTTTTCAGTAAATCCCTTTCAGTGCCATAGATTTCAAAGCACTGCTTTCACTGTATTCTATGAAGTTTGGTAAGTTGTGTTTCCATTTTCATTTTCTATTGTTTTTCTTAGACAGAGTTTCACTCTGTTGCCCTGGGTAGAGTGCTGTGGGATCATCACAACTCACAGCAACCAGCTCGGCGCCTGTGGCTCAGCGGGCTAAGGTGCCAGCCACTTACACCTGAGCTGGAGGGTTCGAATCCAGCCTGGGCCTGCCAAACAATGACAGCTACAACCAAAAAATGGCTGGGTGTTGTGGCGGGCGCCTGTGGTCCCAGCTACTTGGGAGGCAGAGGCAGGAGACTCACTTGAGCCCAGGAATTGGAGCTGTGATGCCACAGCACTCTATCCAGGGTGACAGCTTGAGGCTCTGTCTCAAAAAAACAAACAAACAAAACAACTCACAGCAACCTCAAACGGTCCTCCTGCCTCAGCCTCCCAAGTAGCTGGGAGTATAGGCGCCTACCACTCCCCCCAACTAACCCAACTAATTTTTCTATTTTTAGTAGAGATAGGCTCTTTTGCTCAGGCTAGTCTGGAAATCGTGAGCTCAAGGGATCCACCCAGATTGCTGAGATTCCAGACATGAGCCACCATGCCCAGCCTTCATTTTCTTTTAGTTCAAATTATTTTGTTTTTTCTCTTGGGACTTATTATGGACTCATGCAGAAGTGGCTCTGAGTCAAGCTGCCAATTGAGGCTGTGAATGCTCAGTGTGACACTGCTCCTGTGTTTAGAGCATGCCTACCCATAAATCCCCACAGATCACATGCCCCTGGAGTTATGTGATGGTGTGTGTAGGGGTGGGCTTCAGGTGCCTCTTCCTTGGGGATGGGGGCTGTCTTCTGGCTATCACTGCCTGTAATTATCATCACTGATCCTCCCCATGTCCTCTTGTTGGACCCTCACAGGAAAAAGAGTTCTGGGCAAGGGACAGACTCTTGGCTCCCAAGAGCAGGGTGAAGACTGTCCCCCTTGCAGTGGGACCATGGTCAGCCCTGCAAGGTGTGATAGCCTAGGTTGGTAGTGCCTGAGTGAAGCAGACAACAGGTGGCCTCAGCAATCTCCTGGCCAAGAGGGCAAGCACCTGCTGCAACATTTGGGCAAAGGCCATATTCAGGACCTCAGAAAGGAAGATGCAGCCTGCATGTCCCTCTACAGGGCTGACGGAGGGTTCCAGGGAGCAGCACTGGGGTCAGCGTCTTGGGTCACTATGCCCTGCAGAATGGAATAATTGAGCATGTGTGGGACAAAATGAGTGGGTTTTGTCCCAGCCTGTCAGCATGTCGGGGCTGTGACAATTTGAGTTTAGCTGAGGCTGGTGTTGTCTTTAGAGGCCATTGGCTGTGGGCTAGCCCTGTGAGTCTTGCATGTCCTTGAGGAGTGGCCAGGCCACAAGGCCACCATGCCAAGGCTGAGCAGTTTCTGTAGCAGTCATGTAGGCAGCTAAGCAGGTCAACAGGCACAGGGGTGAACACTGTTGACTGCAGACTGCTGGTGGAGGCACTGGTGGGCTTGCTGCATGCTCCAAAGCTCTCGTCCCTCCACTGTGGTGTGACCCACTGTGAATGTCACTCTGGTGCTGGGCCTCATGGGCAATGGTCCTCTGAGCCTCATTTGCTGGGTTCTCTCTGCTCCTGTGGAGTGGCCTGGTTCATTCTGGGCAGTTGGCCTCCTGCAGGGGTGTCCAGCCAGCATGAGGCAGACCATGCTCTGCCCAGTGACCCCCTCCTGAGATACTACAGCCTGGGGCTCTGTCTTTTTTTTTTTTTTTTTTGAGACAAAGCCTCAAGCTGCCGCCCTGGGTAGAGTGCAGTGGCGTTACAGCTCACAATCTCCAATTCTTGGGTTTAAGCGACTCTCTTGCCTTAGCCTCCCAAGTAGCTGGGACTGCAGGCGCCTGCCACAATGCCCAGCCATTTTTTGGTTGTAGTTGTCATTGTTGTTTGGCGGGAACGAGCTGGATTCCAACCCTCCAGCTCTGGTGTACGTGGCTGGTGCCCTAGCCGCTTGAGCTACAGGCGCCAAGCCCCAGGGCTCTGTCCTTGAGGGCCTTCTGGCCCAAGGTTGTCCTAAGCAGCTCCCCTTTGGTTCCCGCCCAGCTCTCTTCGCCCCCACAGGGGGTTCCCTAGAGCCCTCCACCCGCCCTGCACACTCCGGGTGGCCTACCTGGCCTCTCTGCTTTGAAGTCTCACAACCGTTCTCTTAGTAGCTTACTTACGTCTCTGTGTTTTCCCTGCTGCACCTTAAGCTCCTCAAGGGAGACGTCTGACCCCTCCGGGGGCGGGGAGCGCAACCTCCTGTTCCCAGGGCCGGGCTGAGGGCCGCTGTCCAAACTGCAGTCCTGACCCCGTCCCCTACCCCCCCGGACTCGCGGTCAGCTACTGGAGGACAGGATTGCAGCCCCGGCCCTGGTGAAAGCGCACACCTGGATCTCAGCACCCGGCCGGCCGAGCGGGATCTGATCCCCGTTAGCGTCTGGTCCCACTGGCCTGATGGGACCGGGGAGGCGGTAACTACTTCGAAGGCCCCACGGCGCTGCTCTTTGCCCCGCCCCTGCAGCCGCACTTCTCCCGGATGACCACCAGGGGGCGGGGCAGCCCCACGAGGAGCTGGAGGGTCCCGCTTGCAGAGCCACCCAGCTCCTCCGGCCTCCGCGCCGGCGCGGGTGGGGGCGGGGGTGGAAGCGTGAGAGTAGACGTTGGGGTAGGAGTGGGGGTGGGGAGGGCGGAAGGTGGAGCGGGTGGGGGCGGTGGGCTGGGCTGGGGACGGGGTAGGGAAGGGAGAAGGTGGGGATGAGGCGGGCGAGCCTCCTTGGGAGGCGGTCGGCGCCTGCCTGGCTGCCGAGGGTGGGGTTCTGAGCTCCCGAGGTGTGTGTGCGTCTCCTGAGGCCCGGGCTGCTCGCCGGGAGCGGGTCACGGGAGCCTCGCGTGCCGTGGGACCTGGGTCGGGGCGCACCTGTGGGCGCGCGCGCGGGCCGCTTCCTGACCCGGCCGTCACCTCCGGCCTCAGGTATTTCCTCCGTTTCCCGAGGGCGGCCGGGCTGTGGCTGGGCTAGGGCCCCTCTGAGCTGTGGCCCTGCTGAAGAAGAAGAGCGGACAGGCAGCGTCACCGACAGCTCGGAACTTGTTCTGGAGGCCGGAACAAAAAAGAAAATTAAGAGCAAGAAGTTTTGGAGGAGGAAAGGGCAGTTTATTGCTTTACGGGTAAAGGTGGAAAAATGGCAGACTGTCCGTCTCAAAATATCCATTTTTCGGGCGGTGCCTGTGGCTCAAAGGCGTAGGGCACCGGCCCCATATGCTGGAGGTGGTGAGTTCAAGCCCAGCCTCGGTCAAAAACTGCAAAAAAGAAAATACCCATCTTTCCTGGAGTTAAGTATGAACACAGAGTTTTTTAAAAAGAGCCCGGCTCGGCACTTGTGGCTCAAACGGCTAAGGCGCCAGCCACATACACCTGAGCTGGCGGGTTCGAATCCAGCCTGGACCCGCCAAACAACTACGATTGCAACCCAAAAATGGCCGGGCGTTGTGGCGGGCGCCTGTAGTCCCAGCTACTTGGGAGGCGGAGGCAGGAGACTTGCTTGAGCCCAGGAATTGGAGGTTGCTGTGAGCTGTGATGCCACAGTACTCTATCCAGGGTGACAGCTTGAAGCTCTGTGTCAAAAAAAAAAGTTCTATTTTTGTCCTTTAACTATAATTATTTTTATGTATTTATTCATTTATTTTTGCAGCAGAGGAAACAACTCTTGAGGTCAAGGGACCCACCCTTCTTGGCCTGGCAGAGTGCTAGTTTTTTTTTTTTTGTTTTTTGAGACAGTTTCATGATATGGCCCTCTGTTAGGGTTAGGCCCATGCTGGATTCGAACCTGCCACCTCTGGTTTATGTGGCTGGCGCCTTAGCTGCTTGAGCTACAGGCGCCAATCCTATGTTACCTTATTGTTAGATAACTGCCCTTTACCTTACCTATTGACTAAACCACTAAATTGCAAGGTTTGCTTCTGTAAAAGGGGTCATCGTGACCCTGTGCTTGCTTTTTGTTTCTTTTGCCAACTTCCTTTTTTTCGCCAGGACTGGGTTTGGACCTGCCACCTGTGGCATGTGGGACCGGTGCCCTACTCCTTTGAGCCACAGACGCAGCCCTGCCAACTTTGTTTTTGCTTCTAATTGCTAACTTTCAGCAGACCTGTTTGGCCCTTTGCCAACTTTCAGACTAGAAAAACCCCAACTTCAGACCCCTCAATGCTCTCTCACTTAGTCTGTTTTAGAATTTGCTGAGACAGTCCAGGGCGGCGCCTGTGGCTCAGCGAGTAGGGCGCCGGCCCCATATACCGAGGGTTCTGGGTTCAAACCCAGCCCCGGCCAAACTGCATCAAAAAATAGCTGGGCGTTGTGGCGGGAGCCTGTAGTCCCAGCTACTCGGGAGGCTGAGGCAAGAGAATCACCTAAGTCCAGAAGCTGGAGGTTGCTGTGAGCTGTGACTGCACAGCACTGTATGGAGGGTGACAAAGTGAGAGTCTGTCTCTACAAAAAATAAAATAAAAGACTCCATTTTGAAATCCTAATTTGAGTCAGGAGTCCTTATCTAACCCTATAACATTTTTGTTTGTTTTTATTAAATCATAACTTTGTACATTGAGGCATTTATGGGGTTCAGTGTACTGATTTGATACACAATATGAAATGCTTACATTGAACTAAGTAACTCATCCATCACAATTATACTCTTTTCTTAATAGTTTTGAAATGTATCATTGCATCATGCACATTAAGTGAGGTCCCCCCATATTTTATTTATTTTTGAAACAGAGTCTCCCTTTGTCCCCTTGGTAGAGTGCCATAACGTCCTAGCTCACAGCAACCTCAAACTCTTGGGCTCAAGCTATTCTCTTGCCTCAGCAAGAGAATAAAGGTTTTTCTAGTCTCCCTAGTAGCTGGGACTACAGGCACCCGCCACAACGCCTGCAGCCGTCGTCGTTGTTTGGCAGGCCGGGCCGATTCCACCCGCCAGCTCAGGTGTACATGGCTGGCACTTTAGTCCATTGAGCCACAGGCGCCAAGCCCTGAATTTTTTTTGTTTCCTTTTTTTTGAGACAGAGTCTCACTATGTCTGTCACCCTCAGTAGAGTGCCTGGTGTCAGCTCAGCAACCTCAAACTCCTGTATTTAAACGATTCTCTTCTCTCCACCTCCCAAGTAGCTGGGACTACAAGTGCCAGCCACAACACCTGGCTATTCTTCTGTTGTTTTTGTTGCAGTTGTCATTGTTTTTTAGCAGGCCCAGGCCGGGTTCGAACCCACCAGCCTGGTTGTATGTGGCCAGTGCCCTATCCACTGAGCTACAGCCTCTGCCAATGCACAGCTATTTTAAGAAATGAGGTCTCACTCTTGCTCAGGCTGGTCTCAAACCTTTCTCAGGCAATCCACCCACCTCAGCCACCCAGAGTGCTGGCATTACAGGCATGAGCCACCTCTGCTGGCCTGTCTTTTTACTTTTTTTGTAGGTTTTTGTCTTGAAAAAAAAATTTTTTTTTTTTTTTAGAGACAGAGTCTTACTTTATCACCCTTGGTAGAGTGCCATGGCATCACAGCTCACAGCAATCTCCAGCTCTTGGGCTTAAGCGATTCTTTTGTCTCAGCCTCCCGAGTAGCTGGGACTACAGGTGCCTGCCACAAGGCCCGGCTATTTTTTTGTTGCAGTTTGGCCAGGGTTGGGTTTGAACCCACCACCCTCAGTATATGGGGCCGGCACCCTACCCAGCGAGCCATAGGTGCCACCTTGTCAGAAAAATTTGATAAGTTTATGTAATCAAATATATTTGTCTTTTTTGTGTCTGGATTTCAAATCTTTTTTTTTTTTTAATTGAGACAGAGTCTCATTTTGTCACCCTCTGTAGCGACCTCAAACTCTTGGGCTTAAGCGATTCTCTTCCCTCATCCTCCCTAGAAGCTGGGACTACAGGTGCCCACCATAACACCCAGTTATTTTTTTGTTATTGTTTTTGTTTGGTAGGCCCCTGCCAAGTTTGAACCCAACAGCCATGGTGCATATGGACAGCACCCTAACCACTGAGCTATGGGCATCCAGCCTGGATTTCAAATCCTTTTTTTTTTAGAGACAGGATCTCACTTTGTTGCCCTAGGTAGGGTGCCGTGGTGTTACAGCTTACAGCAACCTCCAACTCCTGGGCTTAGGTGATTCTCTTGCCTCAGCCTCCCAAGTGGCTGGGACTACAGGTGCCTGCCACAAGGCCCAGCTGTTTTTTTGTTGCAGTTTGGCCCGGGCCAGGTTCAAACCCACCACCCTCGGTATATGGGGCTGGTGCCCTACCCACTGAGCCACAGGCACCGCCCTGGATTTCAAATCTTATTTTTTTTTCATTGTTTTTTATTAAATCCTAACTTTATACATTGATGCATTTATGGGATGATTTCAGATCTTTTTTTTTTTTTTTTTTTTGAGAAAGAGCGTCAAGCTATCGCCCTGGGTAGAGTTTCGTGGCATCACAGCTCACAGTAACCTCCAATTCCTGGGCTCAAGCGAGTCTCCTGCCTCTGCCTCCCAAGTAGCTGGGACTACGGGCGCCCGCCACAACACCCGGCTATTTTTGTTTGGGTTGCAGCCGTCATTGTTGTTTGGTGGGCCCAGGCTGGATTCGAACCCGCCAGCTCAGGCTTACATGGCTGGTGCCTTAGCCCGCTGAGCCACAGGCGCCGAGCCAGATTTCAGATCTTAATTAGAAAGATTTCCCTTGGCTCGGTGCCCGTAGCACATTTGTAAAGGCACCAGCCACATACACTGAGGTATGCCTGGGCCCGCTAAACAACAATGATGGATGCAACCAAAAAATGACCGGGCATTGTGGTGGGTATCTGTGGTCCCAGCTACTTGGGAGGCAGAGGCAGGAGACTCGCTTGAGCCCAGGAATTGGAGGTTGCTGTGAGCTGTGATGCCAAGGCACTCTATCCAGGGTGACAGCTTGAGGCTCTGTCTCAAAATAAATAAATAAATAAATACTGATGTCCACAAATTCCTCTTCA
>CAUYON010128751.1:0-43402 GCA_963573935.1 Arctocebus calabarensis
CCAAACAACAATGACAGCTGCAACCAAAAAATGGCCGGGCGTTGTGGCGGGCGCCTGTAGTCCCAGCTACTTGGGAGGCAGAGGCAGGAGACTTGCTTGGGCCCAGAAGTAGGAGGTTGCTGTGAGCTCTGATGCCACAGCACTCTATCCAAGGTGAGAGCTTGAGGCTCTGTCTCAAAAAAAAACTTTAAAATCCTAATTTTAGTTTCTATGTTTTTGGTTCTGTAATTTTCATTTTATTTTATTTTTATTTTGTTAGTCTCGGTATAAATTCTCTATTTCTCCAAGCACATTATTCAGTTACTATAAAGTTCAACTCTGTTAACTATAATAGGAGTGTCTGCTTCCTTTATCTTCTCTCTGCCTTTTTCTTGGTAGGACTTAGTCTGGTCTGAGAACTTCTGTTCAATCTAAGAGTTGATGCAGTCTGATATTCCACCACACTTGTAAACCTTTCCAAAGAATCTTTGTTGGAAGGACAAAGAAGGAGCCCCAGATAACTACATCACAATATTGGGTGCATTAGGAAAAGGTTACCTTCGAGAAAGAACTCAGACTTGGGAGCCCCTGACTTACTGAGTCAGTGACCTTCTGTGAAGAATAAAGTTCCTGTTTTTCTCAATTGAGATAGCTTAAGAAGGGCACAAAGTGTGGTGGATTGAGAGAGAAGTGGATTTCAGCCTCTACTTCTTCTATCAGTTAATATTTTTGTGTGGGAGACAAGCTAAAAAGCCTTTCTTCCTCACGTGTAAATTGCCATACATACAATATGATCCACAAGGCTGAATGGAACCCAAGAATTGTTCAAGCCTCTTCTGAGAATGTGAGATCTAAATCTACTAGTATATAAGGCTTAAAATCTTTAAAATATTTTAATATTTTAAAATGTGATGTTAAATTTTAATATAATTAAAAACATAAAAGAAGGATTTAACATTTTAAGATACTATCAAAAGTACATATAAAACATTTTCAGAAATGTTAGCTGGGGAAATTATGAACTGATACAGGTAGTTAAGACCAAAAGCTCCTGCCAATTTCTTTCATTCATAGACAGACTTTTTGTTGAGCAAATAAACACTTCTACCAAGACAATTATGATAAAAAAATTGACAATTATATAGGAGAGAGAAAATTACTGCAGCAGTTTCGTGGACTGGATCCAGTTATAAGAGCTCATGTATTGAAGCTGAATATAGAACCTGTCCTCTGAGCCTTTTAGACAATTCTAAAAGGAAATAATAAATGACCAAAATGAACAGGAATGCCTCTTTTCAGGGAAATAACTAAAAATTATCTCAATTTCGCAGTGAATAGCTCATATATATTCATAACTTATATATTATATTTGTTCATTTTTACTTTGCTACTTCACTGATGGAGTTGCAATGTACTGTCAGAGTATTTGACCCTGAGAGATTCTAAGAAAAATCGCCTGAGGCCAAGAGGAGGGTAGTTTTTATACTCAGTAAGGAGTTTCTTTAAAAAGCTATTTCCTCCCATTTCTTCACATCTTTAAGAATTGCAAAGGCTAGAATCTGATGTCTGTTTAATCAAAACTATTTAATGAACAGATTCTTACCATAATGAAAGAGAAAATGCTATTTCAGAAGCAGTGTGAAAGAAGACCCAAGGATGGGCTTTTATGAGGATATTGACTGAATGATTGGGGCAATTCTGAGCCTCTGACATCTCAAGTGTAAGCTCACCTATAATCTTAAGTTTTTGAAATTTAACTCAGAAGCTCTTTTGTGAAGCCTTCCCTATTTTCCTATCAGATGAGAATTTACTTCAAAAGAGTCTCATGGCATTCTTTTTTGCCTTGCTTTGTGAAATTTACTATTTTACATTACTAGTTATATATATGCTTGTCAGCCTTCATCTTTGTAGGTAAAGTTATAATTTTACATCCTTTCCTTTTGACTAATGTCATTCATGGTAACTCTATTTTTCAGGATATGTTAGGTCACGTTGCAGTTAACAATAATCCCACAAATCTCAGACCTTTAACCTCAACAAACTTTTTTTAATTTACAAATACTTCAATAGTAATGTTCACCTAATAGTCATTTGAAGATGTAGGCTGGAAGAGTTTCTATATCTTCTAGCTGTATTATCTTGAAAATGAAGCCTCTATAGTTTCCACAGCAGAAGAGGCAGTCAGCTGGAGATGGCACTTGCCACTTGGTTTATAAATGCTTTCATCTGTTAGTGACAAATGACAGTCCATTGGCCAGAAGTATTGATATGGCTTCCCAGTGCAGCTGGGAAATGCATGTGAGTAACTGGGATTCTGAATGAGTACCACTGGCACTACTGAAACCACCTTATTTCTCTCTATACTCTATTCCTCTACTGGTAATACAAACCCAGAAGATTATCAAGCCCAATTTACATTCACTCTTGACTAAGAGAATTAAGGTGTGGAGTTTCAGAACAAGCAGTGACAAAACCTGCTAGTATCTAGTGATGTTTTCCAATGGAATATTACTCTTTTGGGGCATGACAATAAATAACTGTTAATGGGTCCCTTAAGGATCAAAAGCTGTAATGGGAGAGTCAACTGCAGCACCTGCCTCTCTTGTCATGTGGCATCCGCTCTGTGTGTCTCAGTCTTTATATAAAATATTCCTCTTCTTATGTGGACATCAGTCACATCAGATGAGGACTCACGCTAATGAACTCATATGATCTTGATTACATCTGGGAAGAGTGTATTTCCAAAAAGGTTGCTACCACTTCTGTACCAGAAGTTAGGGCTTCCACTTATCTTTCTGCAGGTCAGAAAATTCAACACATTGCACTATACATGCATAGAGTATACATGATATATATTATACATAAGGTTACGGGTTACACGTTATGAGTTGAACAGTGTCATTCATATATAGTATTATGAGTTGAATAGTTGTTATACTAAAAGGGATATATACACACATACACACACAGTATATATTCCATAATGGTAACATTTTCACTCTTTCTTTTCTTTTTTTTGCACTTTTTGGCCGATGCCAGGTCTGAACCTGTCACCTCCGGTATATGTGGCCAGCGCCTTACTCGTTGAGCCACAGGCACCACCCAACATTCCCACTCTTTTTGGGCCCAACCTACTGGTGCTGCCAACTACATGAAGTTGTGAGTGCTGCACACACAGGTTGAAGTCTCCCAAAGCCTGACACCTGTTGCATGTGATAGTTGATTTGCTGCCCCATGACTGGTTCATGATGTCTGAAATGGTAAACAATGGAAGTCAGTTTCCAATACTCTGATGTACATGATATGAAATAAATATACTAGCAAGCAGCAAGACTAGTAATGGCTAAAAGAAAACTAGTAAAACCGGAATGCCTATAAATAGGGGACTACTTAAATAAATTATGGCATTATACATATTCAGAATATTATGCAGCTATTTAAATACATTGAGCTAAATATAAATACATTTTCCCGAAGATACATCCATGACATTTTAAATGAAAAAAAAGTTAAAAATAATAGGTAGAATGTAGATCTTCTAGTTTTATCTCAGAGAAACAGAAAAACGAAAAATTTCCCACATTTGTAAGAAAAAAGCTGGACAAAATCTAAATGAGTAATTATCATTGTCAGAGAAATAAGGATGACACATAAACAACTGGCGTGACATCTGGGGAGGGACAGGTAGTAGACAGGAGGAATAAGACTCACGCAATTGCTTACCTGGGGTAGACACCGCTGAACATCATATTCAGTCAGTAAGAAGACTCAGCTAAAATTGCTTCACAACTTCTCTCCTAAAGGCAGAGTGTGAGAGTGTGGGCCAGGGTGGGACTGCAGAGAGTGGGTGTTTGTACTCTCTTGCATGCTTTTCTTCCATGAAATCACCAGGTATTCACAGCAAGAGAAAGAGTAGCAAAAATTGTTGCCTTAAAGTACTGGCAGAAACTTATGTATATAGGGAAAGAAATGGTGAGGAGGGCTGGTGGGGTCTGGGAAAGGAGTCTAGAGGAGACTCTAGAAGTCTAGAGGAAGGCAGGAGCATCTCTCATCCTGGTATTACAGCTAGAATTGGTTCAGGGACACTTATGAAAACTACACCTTCAAGAACCAGCCTCAGAGCGCCTAATAATGAAGCTTAGTCACAACACAAGCAAACACATGTCTTTTCCATTGTCCCATACTATGCTAATAGGCATCCCATGAAAAAGACATATAGTAGGGGGAGCTAAAAAAGACAAACTCCAGAAGGCATCAAAATGGAAAGCCCTCAAGGCAAATGAGAAGCAGATATTGAAGAAAAAATCGCTAGGAAACTAGCCTGTACCCTAAGCATAAGGTATTGCTAGAAGAGTTTGAACCTGAGGGTAACTATAGAAACCTAAACCATGAAAACTACTCCAACTGAACATTTTTCATACCAAAGGGTTGGCAGAAGAAAAGTCATGCTCACTTGTAGGCACACAGATGATTTAGCTCACTATGTACTCTCCTGTACAGTATGCCCAGCATTCAATAAATGAAATAAAATAAAATAAAATAACTGATGATATGAAAGGAAGAAAAAGAAACCCACAATGTAAACAGACAAAAGAGTCAAGAGAACCAGACTCAGTTATGACACAGATGTTAGAAATATGAGGCCAGAAATTTAAAATAACTGTAAATAACATGTTAAAGTTTCTAATAAAAAAGGTAGACAACATGTAAGATCAGATAGGTTATTTCAGCAAAAGGACAGAAACTATAAGGAAAAAATAGGAAACTACTGAAAATAAGTAGTATAATAATATGAAGAATGACTTTGAAACGCACATTGGTGTACTTGACACAGCTGAAGAAAGACATGAATTTGTAGATATGTTTATAGATAATACACAAACTCAAGAACAAACTAAAGAAACTCAAAGAACAAATAAGATTAAGAAAAACAAAAAGGGGCGGTACCTGTGGATCAAAGGAGTAGGGCACCAGCCCCATATTCTGGAGGTGGTAGGTTCAGCCCTGGCCAAAAATGACAAGAAAAAAAAAAGAAAGAAATAAAGAAAAACAAAAGTAAAGCATCCAAGTGCAATGGAACAATATCAGATGTGCTAAGATAGATATCTGTGTGACTGCAAAGAAAATATTTTTATGTTTATGCAGTTCAAGCTTATTAAGCAAGTTTTACTGAAATTTGGGATTTGGGTTAAAAGACAAACCTTAGAAGTTAGTTTATGACTGAATAGATACATTTTGGATCCTGGAACATTTACATTTTAATGGGAGGGGAAGAAGGAAAACTCAGGAGCATGGTGATATCCTTGAATTATGGAACAGGAGACAGTAATCTTGTCTTTCTTATGTTGCTTTTATTTATATCCTAAAGAGTCAGAGCAAGAATGTAGGAGCCTTTCCATTATGTTTTCAAAAGACCCTTTCATCAGAGAAAGGGTGGGAAGCAGTCTTTAGCCAGGTTCAGTTTTTATGTGGTTACTCAACTATAGTGGTGACCCTTCTATATAGGGATAATATATCCCTTCTATATAGGGATAATATATCCCAACTATAGTGGGACCCTTCTATATATAGGATAATATCTGGCTTTTTTCTTGTTCCTTCCAGGGATAGATTTTGATTGCTAGGGAACTTTATGGTATTACTGACTGTAAGCAAATAACACTAATCTGCTATGCTGCCTAAAGGGTGTGTGCGCATTCAGTGTGTGCATGGTAAATAACAGATACTAAAACTTTAATCAAACTTTTGAATTGTGGGAGAGACAGAGAGAAATTTGAAGATGCAACATTGCTGTCGTTGAAGATGGAGGAAGTGACAAGTCAAGGAATGCAGGAGGTCTCTAAAAGTTGAAAATGACAAGGAGGTCTCTAGAAGTTGAAAATGACAAATAATTTGGGATGACAAAAAAACTATACAATTAAATGATTCAAACATAAAGTAATTTGGACGTAAAGCGCTGGAACTTTAAATTATCCTGAACCTGAAGGAATGTGTCTATGCACCCTGAAGCATGCTGCATGCAGCTACAACTTTTGCCTTTTATTTTCCTTTAAATAATTAAGACCAAAGGGCTCCAGAGATAAGAACTCTCCAATCATTACCATCTTCATGGAATAAATCTGTAACCAACCAAATTGCCTTGGCATATGCACCTGGTTTTGTATGGGAAATGTAATCCTGCTACAACTTCTCTGTCTCTGCCTTTACAGGAGAAAGCTCACCTCCTCCACTTTGGAAATGATAACTCCACTTGTTTGAAGGAAGTGCTTTCCCTCAAACTTTGCACTCAAGTAAACCCTATATCTAATGCTGTTTTCTGAATCTTATTATTTAAAGTTGATACAATTAAAAACATGTTTATAGATGGTTTTGAAAAACTACAACATAATATATGGGAATCTAGATAGCCATGTTCATGTACATGGCCAGTTATATTCGCAGGAAAGACCTAGAAAAATACTTATCTCTTACTTCTAACTAGGATGCTCTCTACAAGTAAGATATGCAGGCTAACATAGTTTTAAACTCCTTGCAGGAGCACTGAAGGCATGCCCCAACACATAGAGGTCCTTCGGCAAAAATTAGAGGATGCTGTAGATGTTAAAAAAACCAAAAAGTGAATATGAGGAACAATTGTACATGCATAAATTGCACAATGTAGATAACATATACCAATTCATTAATGGACCCTACCAAAACTCACTTGAGAAAAATAAATAACCTAAATAGTCCCATACTTTTGAGGGAATTGAATTTACAGTTAAAAACATGCTAAAAATTAAAATCTGATGGTTTCATGGCTGAATTTAAAATGAACACATAAAGAAAAAAATAACATCAATCCTCTATACTCCCATTCAGGCAATGGGATGAGGAAGGGACACTTATCAACTCATCCCAAATCAGGAAAAGACATTATAAACAAATAAAATTACAGATCAAAATCTTTTGTCATCATAGGTGTAAAATTACACTAAAAATATTAGTGAATGAAACCCTTAATATGTAAAAAGGTTAGTGCATCACAACCTAGTGTGTTAAAAGGCTATTTTAATATTTTAAAATTAATCAATACAATACACTATATGAATGGACTAAATAAAATAAAACATAAAATCATATCAATAGGTCTAGAAGAAGTATTTAATGAAATTAAACATCCATTCATAATAATAATACAACCTCTCAACAAACTATAAATAAAGAAATTTCTTAACTTCATAAAGGGCCTCTTCAACAAGTTACAGTTACGTCATACTTGATAGGAGACTGATATTGTCTGCTTAGAGAGGATGTATGTTCTCACCTTTTGTACTCAGCATCAAACTGGAATTTAGCTAGTGCAATCAGACAAGAAAAAAAAGAGAGAGAAATAGCATAAAGATTTAAAAAGGAAAAAAACTACATTCATAGATAACATATTTGTCTACATAAAAAAGTTCCCCCAAACCTACAAAAAACTCCTAGAACTAATAAGTTCAACAAGTTCCTAGGAAGTAAAGACCACATTTTGAAATTAGTCATATCCCTATATAGCACAATGAATTGAAATACAAAACAAAGACCATGTACAATTGCAATAAAACAATAAAATATTTAGATAAAAATTAACAAATGCAGGATCTGCATGCTAAAAACTATAAAATATAAAAAAAGAAATAAAATCTAAATAAATGGAGATATACATCATGTCTATAGATTGGAAGACAATATAATAATTGCTAATTCACAGAAAATTGATCTATAGATTACATTGCAATCTCATTGAAAAATTCAAGGTTTTTCTGTATCTTTTTACAAGTTGATTTTAAGGTTTTTCTGTATCTTTTTACAAGTTGATTTTAACGTTATATGGAAGGACAGAGAACTTATGATACCTATAACAATTTTAAAGATATGAAGAATGAAGTTAGAGAATTCAATCTATCTAATTTCAAGATCTACCTTAAAAACATGGTAGTTACATTGCTTCTTGCCTTTTGGCTAAGATCAAGTGTTATCAGTATAGCATGGTATCAATGAAAAAATAAACACATAGATCACTAGAACAGAAGAAAAAGCCCCACGATAGCCTCAGACTGGTTTTTTGACAACAATGGAAATATTATTCAATGGAGAGATGATATTTCCAACAAAACGTATTGGAACAAATGGGTACACATTTGCAAATACTGAGCCTCAACCCTTTGTACACAATGAGCTTCAAATGTATCATTGATTTAAACACAAACATAAAGCTAGTGTGGCACAGGAGAAAATTTACCAAATCTGGGGTCTGAAAACATATGTGGAACGTTACATAAGAAGCACTAAGCACAAAATGAATACAAAAGACTTTGATAAATGAGTCCAAATTAAAAACTTTTACTCCAAATTATCCAAATTAAAAACTTTTACTCTGTGGAAGATACTGTTAAGAAAATAAAAAGATGATTCATAGACTCTGAAAATACATAAATTTAAAAATAACTTGTCTAATACAAGATTGTCTTCATAATACAGTAAGAACTCCTAAAGGTCGACTCTAATGGCACACTTCATAAGTACAGGGCTCAACTATAACTTGGACTTTACCTTACAAATGCAAAAAGTGTAACCTAATTCTATATACCCTCATATTAATCCACAATTTAAAAAAAAAGAATATATGAAATAATATGGGAAAAATTCTGAGCATAAATTTTACCAGAGAAGGTACATACATGGCAAGTAAGCATATCAAAGGATTATTTGTCATTAGGGAAATGGAAATTTGAAACTAGAATCTGACACCTTTTTATACCTATTAGAATAGTAAAACAAAACCAAACAATAGCAATGGTAACAATCTGACACCACCACCGGTCACAGGGTAACAAGAACTCTCATTCATTGCTGGGGGGATGCAGAATGGTAGGGTCACTTGAAAAAATAGTTTGTCCTTTTCTCACCAAGTTAAACATACAATAGAACCCAGACCTTTTTCTTCTAGTGATATATTCAAATGAATTAAAAATTTATATTCATACAAAAATGTGTAGATGAATGTTTATGTAGTAGCCTTGTCCATGATAACCAAAGATAGGAAATAACCCAGACATTCTTTAACTGATGTATGGAGAAATATACTGTGGCTCATCTATACCGTGGAATACTATTTGGCAATACAAAGGAATAAGCTATTGATTTATGCAACTGGGTAGATAAATATTAAATGAATTTTATCAAATGAAAGAAGCTAGGCCTAAAAAGCTGTGCATTGCACGTTCCCACTAATAGGGCTTTCTGGAAAAGGCAAACTATAGAGACCATTACCATCTTGGTGGCTGCCAGAGTTTAGTGATGGGAAGGAGCTGACCACTGCAGAGCTGTGAAGAGGGGAGAACCATGACGTGTGCTGCTGGGAAAGTGGACACATCACTCTGAAGGTTTTAAGATCCACAGAATTCCATATCATAAAGAATAGCTTTAGAAAGCAAATGCAATGTGGTACTCTGGATTGGATACTGGAATCACAAAAGGACATTAGCAAAAATACTAGGGGGAACTAAACAAAATCTGTAATTTAGCAAAAATTATTACCCTGATATTAATTCTTAGTTTGGATAAATACGCTGTAGTTATGTAAGAAGTTAGCAATAGGGGCAAGATAAATGGCATATAAAAATTCTCTGTGATATATTTGCCACTCATCTGTCAATCAAAAAGTAATTTTAAAATAAAAGGTTTTTAAAAATAATATGCATAATGCAATCCCTTAAAAAAAATCCAGAACCAAAGGACAGAAATGGTGCTGGAATATAGGAACGTGTATGAGGATCTCTGTATTGCTTGACATAAAACAATGCAAATAAATTAATTTTTCATGAATCGCAAATGATCTTCTTTATTTTTAACCTAAAATCTATTAAGAAAGAACAGGTAAAATAATAGTTTAATTATGATGTGGTTTCAAAGTCATTCCACCAGAATTAGATTTGAGCCACCTGACTCCATCACTCACTCTAATTTTGAGAAGGTTTCTAGAAAACTCCATCTTTTAATGGAAATATGATCACAAGAAAAGCACATTTCTTATTTAACATTTACATATTTGCTCTTATATATACAGTCATGTTACTAAGAGCTTCGATAAATAAAACTCTTAACAAATAATACATAATCGTAAGACTGAATATGTGATTTCAGGGTTACAGTGTTCAGGAGCAACTACCAAATAAAGCATAGATGATTTAATTATAATAACAAAAGAGAATGTAACAGTAGGAACCAGAAAGTAATATTAAGTCTTGTAACAGTTGAGTATGCTGGTGTGAAGAGGGGAAGAAAAGAATGTGTGGACGCACTGGTATTTCTCATCTCAGTGAGGAGTCACAAAATGCTGTCCAAACTTGATGGTTGGAAATAAGGTGTAAGAATACTATTTAAAATTTTATAAATGATTACAAGCATAATTATGAAACACTGAGATGAGAAAGGGTTGATAAAACGGGCCACATTTCTCATTTTACATAGCTAGATGTTAGTAGATACTAACTAAAGTGGACATACGAAGAACTATAAGTATTAGCATACTATACTACCTGTAAGCTTGTAGCATGCTACAAGAACTTAAAATCAAACCAGTTAAGAGAGACGCCTCTGCGGAGTGAACCTATGGGTGCTTTCATTGTGTGGGCTGGTTATGAATTTTTGGCCCTCTAAATTCCTCCTTTTTTGCCTGATCAGTGAAAATGGATCTGAGCCCTTTAAGAGTTTGTTCTTTTGCCAGCTAACACTATGTTAAGTGTTATCAGAAGTGGGCGCTGGAGAGTCACTGCAGCAGGATGGGTTGTATTTACCAGGAGGCTTCTGCAAGGCTCAAAGCTTCCCAGATGCCGCCCGACCAGCCAACAGAGGGTCCCTGCAGCACATGGCAGCCAGCAGCACCCAGTGGCTAGTACTTGGCACCTCCCTCTGGTGTTTCTGTAGAGGATTTCCTCCAATGAGATGCTTCCACGTGAACAGCTTTCTTTAGTGATATAGTGGATGGATTTCAAGTAAATTCCAATTAGCATCCTTCACGACAGTTCCTTCAATTCCTACAGCACAAATTCAGGACATTATAGGTTCTCACTGGGTATTTGCAGAATGAGATATAGTTGCATATCTGTTATCCATATCAGGAGCAAATGATCTTCACTTCTAAATGTGCCCTATTTGGGCAATTTATCACAGACTTCCTCAATTACACACTCTCGTGAGAATATGCAGTATTTTTCTTTATCCGTGAGCCTTTATTGTATGTCTACATAATCTGTATGCTGGATTAAGTGCTTTACCCTACAAAGCATAAGAGGGGCTTTGTCTTTGGAACCTAATTTCTCTGCAGCACACCAGTTAACGCATCTCACCCATCGTTAACCCATTGCAGTGGCACAAACTGTCCTCTGCACTCACCTGCATCGTCACGCCTGTGCTCTCTCTGGCCCCCTCCCAGCTTTCTGATGCCTCGTTGCCCTCAGTGCTCTGTACATCATGTGCAGTCAAAGGCTGTGGCGTTACCCCTCTTCCAGACTGCCAGTGTTTGGTGCAGTGGTTTTCAACCTGTGGGTTGCGACCCACAGGAACTGTATTAAAGGGCCATGGTATTAGAAAGGTTGAGACCACTGGGTTAGAGGGTACTTTAGCAACTTCTCACATTCCTGGAAAATGCTGAAAGACTGGTTTAGTGCCCCTTGCCTAACTAAATATAACTTAAAAAAAAAAAAAGCCCTTAATAGTGGGTAGGTAATAATGAAAATAATGGAAAATTTGATGGTGGCCAAGCAATTCCTTTTGGTCAAAGTCCTCCAAATAGGCAATTTTCAAAGAAGCTAAGAAGCAATGCTATTTTGTTTGCGTTCATCAATACTGTTCAACTGTGGTGGCCTAGACTCTCTGTTGATACCTGACCATTAGGACAGGAGAGTGTCCACAAAGAAGTCACACCACCTTTTGGGTAAAGATGCCTCAATCCGCCAAATATCAGCTTTTAAAAACCACCTCATTTCATTTTAGTCTGAATAAATTGCCTCTTCTTTTATTTACATGCTTACCTGAAACCTTGAGAACAAACCAAAGGAACAAAACTTAAAGGCATCGAGTTGCTGCGTGTTATAATTTTGTTTGAAAATTTGCTGAGGAGCATAGTTTATTGCAGATCCTGGAACAATCTTTTGAGACCATCGATATCCAAAGGCCACATTAAGTCAGTGTTCTTTGGAAATATGAATAAAGATGTGGGAGAAGTAAGGACTCTATCCCTTAGGTCCACTGATTACTTAAGTTGCCAGCTTCCCTCTGGTAATGACAGATTGGACTTGACAACATCCCGAGGCAGGGAGTCCTGTTTGGTGGAATTATGTGGAGCATAAACCATTTAGCACTGTCATTCCTACCTTAAATGACCAAAAGGGAAGAAAAGTTCTTTTTGATCAGAAGACATTGAATTCAATTATGGAAAATGAGTGAGCTTCATCCCGTTATCTGCATACAATGTTAATGTTCATGACTGTCTCTGGTACACAGCCTCAGCCACAAGGACAGGCTTTGGAGAAGCAGGACTCAGGGCCGTCACAGAGATGCCCACTGTTTTGTGTGGATGGCTAGAGTTCAGTGGGAGCATATCTGAGCTCTCGGATACCAAGAGGAGAAGCTATGTGCGTAGAGACAGGAGAACATCACTGTCACCCCTCAAACATGTAGCTGCTCCAAATACTCACAGGAAATGTTAATTAAAATTTTGTCTTGGTGTTTTCATAGACTCAGGAAGACAGTGTTCACTTCTGTCCAGGTAATAGAGTAAATGGGGGTATTTGTTAGCCTAGTAGAATAAGAACAATAGGTCAAGTAATTTTATCTCTTTGAAAATATTTATCCTGAAAATGGAAGAGACTACTTAGGTGTGAGTTGAAGAGTAAATGATGTAAAATGGATAGCCTGCAACAGATATACATATGGGAAGAAAAATCTCACTTTTTAAAATATTCAAAACATCTTAAAGAAGGGTTTAATTACAAGTTCAGAAGCTTCCTCTACCTTCTTGCCCCTAAAATAACTTACAGAAAAGCAAAATTTTGCTAACACAAATAGGAGCTCTGAACAGCATTTGAATTCCCATCACACCACACGTGGTAAGAATCAGTCTAGCACAGCGTCATCAATCATGCGGAGGCTGTCAGTTTTGACATCCTTTAAGTCTACGTTGTGTGCTTAATGACTAGATGACAGAAAATGTAAACAGACACCACATATACAGGTATGCAGGACATATATGTGAGTGAATGTGTGCGTCTGGTTATTTGGTGTAAAGAAGTAGTAAGAAAATTACAGCACAAAAAACTGTTCACTAAAACACACACGTGCACTTTATACACGTGTGCCTAAGAACAAGAATCAAAAAAACAAAAAGAAAACAAATTCAAGTAATTACTTATGTAATAATACAAACCCCATTTTAAACAATTTACTCAATGCACAATGAATGGATCTGGGTGCATGCCCACTGATGTAGAGATGGCATTCTTATTAGCCATCCTCTTCACCCTTCATGGTGACACATCAGATTGTGACTTACTAATAGGGATGCAGGAATGGCTGGTGAGCCTGGTACAAGCCCTGTATTAATTATTCATCAGGTGCAAAAAAGATGATGGCGAAGTACTTGAATATTTGAAAGCCCATGTGCATTTTTGTTCAAACACCACCACCAGCACCTACAACAAACTCAGATTCCAATTTTATTATTAGCAGAGTGCTTACTTTTAACTGACCTTAGGAGAAATTTTAGCCTTTCTATAGCTCATTGAATATTATTACAGCATATAATCATATAGCATATTACTATAGCATATAATAATATACCACCTCATAATTGTATCCTTTCTACAGCTTATTTAATATTATTATTGAGTTTAGAAATATTTTTCATATTCCAGGAAACGGCATCATTTGATGTTTTTGCTAACTGACTATTTGGGGACTTATCAATTGCACCTTTATAACTTTAGAATCCTCCAATTCATTTTCTCCACTGTTTACACATCCCCTTCCCTTCCCCACCTGGGGGTGCTGATATAAGGACATGTGGGATGTGAAATGCAGAACAACAAGAATAAAAATCCAGGATTTAAAACTCTATATTGTACCATTCTCTGTCATTAAGAGATGCAGAATTTATTTTGCTGCAAATATATGGTCTGTGGACCTAAAATACAACAACTATTTCCTTTTCTTTTTTGGTATTAATTTTTTTTTCACTTCTAACTTATTAGATTTTCAAGAGTAGCAGATTTCGTAAAACAGAGTCATGGCAATAGATACAGTATTCACATTTCTTAAAAGATTCTCAGAATGTCAGATTCATTTAATAGTAAAATTCTGTCCATTTAACAAGCACTAGAAATTCAAAAAGACATTTATGTACACAGATTTACACACATACTTCTGTTATATGTGGGAAATAGTTCTCCTATCTATTGATCTATCTATCTATCTATCTATCTATCTATCTACCTACCTATCTATCGTTGTTACCAAACATGTATGGTGGACTCTGCTATTAATTTTGCATGTTAAATTATTTGTCTCAACTAAGACTTCTCAGAGTTCTGGGATCACCAACCTTTCTGGTCATCTGTTTGGTTTAGTCTGTGCTCGGTCAGATTTTCATGTGGACCTAATACTCAGCAGCAAATATTTCCTCCCTTAAACTCTAATTTCAGGGAATACTTACCTATATTGAGACACAAATAACAAAATACTCTCTCAACTCTCTCTTTTCAGGCTTCAAAAAATTAAGGCAGGGGTAAGAAAAAAGTGGTGAAAAAAAAGAAAAGAAGAAAGAATGTGAAAGTGAATCTATAGTCAGACATCTATAGAAGTTGTATATAACTTTGCATTTCAGATTTGTTTTCTATGTGAGCAAATGTTAATTTCTAGGATGATTAGATATGTTATGGGTCTAACTTTACAAAGAAAATCTAATGACAACAAAATGTTGCTGTATAATGATTGATATCTTTGTTCTTCCAAAAAATATTACTTTATTTTGTTTTTTCAGAAAATATAGAAATAGCATCTGGGTAGGTGAGTATTTGAAAGTAAATAATTCCACATGGGGGCCAGTGTCCTGCTAATGCACCCTTTAATTCAAAGTCTAGTTTCTTAGTATGACTCTTTCTCATTACCTCATTACTTAATCTAACAATGGCAACTTGCCAGAGAAACCCCCTCCCCCTCAAACACAGGCATCTTTCGATTTTCGTTTATAACAACAGAATATAGTTTAAGTTGAAAATTCGCAAGAAAACTTCCCTGAAGAAGGAGAAACAGAAGGCATCTGGCCCTGTGAACTGTTTTTTCAAAGGTTTTCGGCAATCACTGCTTTCAAAACCATTTTCACTGCATTTCAGATGCTAGAATATACTTCCTACAGTACTAATAAAGGGTTACACCAGAATTAATGAAAAGGTTCCATGTTCACATATAATAAATAAGTACCTAATTAAAAGCACAGTTAAGCCAGAAGCACAGATACTGTCTTTTATATTAATATCTATTATACTTCTTCAGCATTTACTGTGAGCCCCTTCAACTGACTGATGCCTGAAGGGAGAACTAAGAAATCGCTCAGCTGGTGGCTGGCACTGGCCTTGAAGAAAGCTAGTAAGAAACACTTTGCAGCCTTTCAGGGCTTCTCCACCAGCTGTCACCAGCTATGGGTGCTGAAAAGATCCTGTCACTTCATCCAAAGGGATTTACTTGGTCAGAAGGAAAATTTAAATACAAAGCATGCAGCTAAGAAGCTAGTGAAAAGGATTATGAGCATACAAGAGCACATGTGTATACGACACTAATACATCTTTAGGAAATTTCAGATCCCCAAAGCCAGGATTACTGCCAGGGGCAGGGTGGTAGACTTATGTGGGGACCTTTACCACTGAAGTTATTATCTTCCAACTATTCAATTCAACTTTATAGTCTTTCATCAAGACCATTAAAAAAAGAAGAAGAAGAAGAAAGAAAAAAAAAAAAACCCATCCCTTCAATGGAGAGCTAAGAAAACACATTCAGGTTCTATTTTTGTTGGGAATCACCTGCATGCAAAATAACCTGCTGCCTTGTGTACTTGCTTTCATTTTCTCGCCCCTGTCCAAATTTACCAAGGGGATACATCTGATTGTTTAAAGACAGTGAACGCAATTCAAAGCATGAGACATTTTACACTCACTAATATGCAGGACAAGCGACTGAGGGGCTCATCTGAAACAGGGAAGGTCACTGACATGTCCACGGTCAGGTTGCTTGGGGAGGAGGGGCTGGTGGAAAACCAGCCCTCTTTGCAGGGTGGCCAAAGACAAGGGAAAAAGTCCCTGCCATTAGGGCCCACGTAGCCATAAGCAAAAGAAGCCTACAGAATTGAGTGATGTGAGAAACCTAAAGGAAAAGGTCATTTTATTTAAAGAAGAAAAGAAACACAGTTGAAATGCGGGCACTCAACGTTAAAAGTGCACATTTCTTTATGCCAACTGGCAAGGCATTTGTATCCAATTCATGCTAGCAGCAGGTGGCTTGGCCAATGCCTACTCCTCCTGGGAAACTCATACAGCCTCCGGGCCATATTTTAGCTCCAGGAACACAGACAAGGGAGGATTACATAGGCAGCTAGCTGTGTGATTGCCACCAAGGCAGAATGTTGCAAAGTGGCAGTGGAGGTTCTTACCCAAGGTGTAGTTTATGTACTTTTAGCCTGGTTTGGCCTCAAGATGTGTGGCCAAAGAATTGTTGAGCACACAAGTTTCAGAGGAGAAGACAACATTATACCAGTGATAGAAGTGATAAGACTATCGTACACAGGGAGGCATTCACACAGGACAAGAAAATTTCCACTCCCAATGACATAGACCGAGAAAAGAGAGGCTCCAAGGTAAAATTGCTTTGTGGGGATTTTAGGAGAAATTCGTCAGAAGCTATCATTGGACAGATTTTCAAAAAAGGAGCAAGCTGTTCAGAAGTGCGGCAGGAGTTGAAGAGTCTGCCTTTAGATGTCACTACAACCTCACTCCTGCATTTCCAAAGTTCCCGTGAAGAATTAGAATAGTTTGACTCCAGCCCATGCACGCCAGACAGTTCTAGGAGACCCTGCATAATATTCTGTCAATTTCTTCACACAGGCTATCACGGAGGGTTCCCAGCCAAGCTGATTTAGGGAGCAGCTCTGCTCTGCCATAGCCTCTCTGGCAGCCCCAAGCTGCCTCCACAGTCACCTTACTCACTGTGGAGTCAGGCTGCACCACAACAAATGTGGATGAGATGTGCCCTCACCCAGTTAAATGAGATGGCAGCGCTAAGGAACAGCTAGACATATACCCAAGTAATTGATACTGCCTCTCTTTCTCCAAGGGGCTGCGATCTAATACATTATTTTTTAAACTAAGATTTTCTTATTTAAGCATGTGGCTTTGTTTTTTCTTTCCTTTTATCCTATGCAGAGGAAATATCTATTGATAGGTTAGATAGACAATGACAGATAGATATCTAGACAACACATTTAAGGAATAATAATATTTCACTTCAAGAGTCCTACACATGCAAATGGGCAATATTTCTTAATGAATTTACTGCGGTTTCTTAGGAACAAATAAGCCAACAGAAATTAAACCATCTCATCTCGGCCTTACTTCGTGTACTAAGAGTAGGCATTTCTTCTTTCTGTGGCAATGCAACATTTGTGCTTCAATGATTTTTTCCCCAGGAAGGCATGGCAAATGCCCAGAATTTAAGAGCCTCGTAGTCAAGGAAGTCCAACTAACTATTAGACCAAAAACTAACTCTGATAACTGGCATCCAATCTCAAATCTGGGGAAAAACTTAGACAAATCAAATATCCAGGGAAAACATTACCAAATGCTTCACGATGCAACTGCCTATACGTTTCTAATCAGTATTCATTTCCTGTCCTTAAAATAAACAGAAAACAGATTTCTCCATTTTCCCTAAAATCAATCTTTTGCAGTATCTGTCAGTTGCTTTCTCCCAATTAGTATTCTACATTCATTTATTTTCTTTGTAAGTTAATTTTTTTTAACATACCTTGGCAAGGGTGTTTCATTCAATACTTGTAAATGAAAGGACAGAGCAACACCGTGTTCCTTAAGGCCGCCAAACTTGTAACTTGGTTAATGAATTGAGATGAATCAAAGATACCTTATTAATTCTTGCTTGTCTGGTAGGTTAAGCTTTGGCTTTTCACCTCACTGGCCCAGAGAACAAGATTGCCTTTGGCCATGTCCGAGGGGCTCATTAAGGCATCTCTGGGGAATGGGAAGAAATTGTTAGTGGAAAGCAATGGTCAGTTTCTCTCCCAGAGAGAAAGGAAGCCTCATCACGGAGAACTAACAAGGCTGTGTGTACAACACCTGTAATCAAACTGACCTGAAACTGCCTGGAGACTTCTGTGCTGTCTTTCTGACTTGGGAAGTTATCTGAAAATGCTGAATCCAATCCATAATTGATGTGTGCACACAATTATAATCCTCCAGATAGCTCAAAAAGGTTGCAGTTACAATCCTCAAGGAGTGATAAACTTTAACATGCATGGCCTAAACTAAGATATTTGATATAATAAAAGAGGAAACTTTTATTTCCTGTATTGGCAGCATGAAAGTAATTGAATATATGCCTGCTTTTACTAATGAGCATAATTATGTATAATTTTTGACAGAGAGTAGGCCAGGGTATTGGCAATATTGTAAAATATATAGATTAGGACATTTATACTGTACAATTTCTATATGTCCATATGAAGCAGAGAGATCTCTGCTAGGTGAGGTATGTTGCTAGGCATGGGCGTTCATTGGAAACAGAGACACGTGCTCTTGCAAGTTTGGAAGGATTGGGGATTGGGAATTCTGGCAATGGACTCATAATTACTAGCTACTTCGTTCACTCACTCATTGTATTAAAAATATTTGTAAAACTTTCAAAATGGCAGGTCCCCCAAGATGGTTCTGTAATGAGGCTGCACAGTTCATGGTTGATGTGTTGGGTGCACCAATGAGGTCAGTCAACAACATTTATTGATTGCTCACTGTGGGCTGAATGCTAGTCTCAGCCAACCTGCTTGTGCAGCATGAATTGGTATTGGATGTCAATGAAAAGGAAGTCCTGAAATGTCACCGGTCCCTTTGGCTAGGACTATCGCTCTACTGAATATCTTTCCTAACACAACAGGCCAAATACATTGGAAAAGAGAAGACATGGCTCCCTATGCACATTACCATGAGTCTCACTCTGTTGCCCAAGCTAGAGTGCTGTGGCATCAGCCCAGTTCACAGCAACCTCAGACTCCTGGGTTCAAGCAATCCTCCTTCCTTAGCCTTTTAAGTAGCTAGAACTACCGGTGTCTGCCACAACACTCAGATAATTTTTCTATTTTTATAGAGACAGAGTCTCACTCTTGCTCAGGTTGGTGTCCAACTCCTGGACTCAAAAGATCTAGCTGCTGTGGCTCCTTGAGTGCTAGGATTACAGGCGTGAGCCATGGAGCCTGGCTTATAATTTTTTTGTAAGTCAAAGGCTCCAGAAGTTCTTTCTCAAGGTCAATGAAGGCTAATGCTCTGAATAATGATGACACTCATAAGCATGACATGTAGCTGAAGAGCATGCCTAGGAAAGATTCTGGTTTTTTCCATCCAGACTGGGATTGACCCATGATTTTCAAATGTTTCTTGCCATTATAATGAAGAGAAAAATACAACACGATTATAGATTAAAAACATAGCACTAAAGATTTTCTCATTATTCAGCTAGATCTCTAAATATTTGTACATTTTGGGTAAGTTAAATTTCTATGTATTTTTCTTGAAAGTTGAGCTCAAGATGCAAACAAAACCCTTGAGTTTAAGTTAGTAAGAGTTCTAAAAACAATTCTATTGGCCAATAAATGTCAAAGTCTTTTTAATTGTTTTCCATAACTCCTCCTTCAAATATTGCTTATTATTTGAAATTAACCATATTAGTCTAGAAAAAAGTTGGAATTACAAAGTTTGAATGGCCAGCAGTTGTAGTAATAAAAGTTGTGATAGAGCATATTATTTTAAAATTTCTGACTTTAAAACTTCAAATGTTTTGTAAGGTAGCCAAAACACCAGGCAAATTAATTTCTTTAATTTTTTCAAAAAAATCAATTATAAAATTTGAGCTCATGGACAAATAGCAAAGGCACGAAGTAAACAGGATTTGGGTTTTTCAATCAAAATATGTCATCCTTTTTATTCTATCCGTTTGATAAGCTTCATACCATAATTATTTAAAAAACATTTAGCATAAGATTTGGAGACCTATTACATACAAAATAAAAATGTGAGGTGTATGTGGTTGAGTTAACTTTTGGTCAATGCATAATTCATAGGAAATAAAATTCATGCTACCTTTTAGAAATTTGCATGCACCAGTGATTTTTTAAAATGTATTTTATTATGATCCCTACGAAGCCTTTGCACATATTTTATATCTAATTGCTCCCCCCATGAATTTCGGTTAGTTCAGATATAGGATGTACCTGTTGAAGTACCGTAGTCCCTCCGAGAGCCATAAGCGGCTGTACTTTCTATGATTTTGTTCAGCCCCTCCCGAAGCATCAGTTTCACCCCCTTGAGGGCGATGTTGCCCCTGTTGAGATGCTAAATCTCATTTCCAGATAGGGGATGGATATGTTTTCTGTAATAATCTCATCTCTTTTTCCTCCTCTTATCAATGTATCGTTGCTAAGTGATAAGCAAAGAAACTTTTGAAAATGTCTTTGCAGATCTTAGAAGGGATGGTGGCATAGAGCAATGAGACAAATCAGTGTGGGAGGTGGTTGGGGGCGGGGATTGTTTGCCACAAGCGCGTTTCCCAAATGCTCTGTCAGGAGCAGAGCCATAACAATCAGTGCCTCTAACTTCAGGGTGCCCACGTAGATGGCCCAGGCGTTGCAGCAACAGTGTACGTTAGCAGCCTGATACACCACCACCCTCCGCCACCCTGGCTGGTCATTTGACCTAAGACGCTGCCTTCCAGCCTGCGGTCCCCATGCAGAAGCCAAGCAGGTGAGGAGCTGTGAGAGAGCGCTTTTGATGTTGCCAGCTTCCATTTGCCACCCAACTTTTTCCCCCTCCAAAACCTCTTAGCAAACTTCAAAGGCCTCCTTGCTTCTTGCCTTAATCCAGTGCACTGAGACCTCTAGTTCAAAGAACTTTCCTTAAACCCTCTTCTTAAACGGCAACCCAAACTTTTTTTCTTTCCTTTCCACAAAGTAGCAATTACAGCTCCGTTGCGTGGCGATTGGGCTCCGGCCGATCCGCTCCTGCTATTAATTAATCTCACAAAGGGGGCTCATTTCCTGGCATTCAAATTGACAAGAGACCAGAGAACAGAAAACCCTTTCAAGCAGTTTCAGCTCACCGAGGGGAAGAGGTATCAGAGAGCCCCACAGTATTGGAGGCGGAGGGCACATTTGATACTCCCTTTACATTCTGCTGATTGAATGATTTTTGTTCACGGAGAGCTCTTTACTAATCTTTTACCTGCAAAGACTTAAACAGAGGGCGATGCAGCAGAAATGTAGCTAAATTTTGACAGAGGGGGATTTACCGGAGCCGCTTCCCCCCATCTCAGCCTACCGCCTACCGAAGGCATCGCCTTGAATATCACACTTCACTTTAAACAGAAAAGTGTTCACTTTACTCCCACAGAAAAGCCCTTGGAAGAGGAAGAGATGAAGAGAGGCAAGAAAGCAGCATAACAGACAAGAGATTAAAGCTTTTTATTCCGTATCTCTTTCGTATTCAAATTGTGCTAAGGGCTCTGTGAAAGTTAGAAGCGCGCTTGTTCAGGAGGGCTTCTAAAGTGTGTACACGGATTTTCATGGGAATAGAAAGGAAGCCACAGCCTGGGTAATGAAAGAAAGATAAGATGTCCTATATAAAACAACTCAAGAGTGGTTCAATTACTTCAGCAAACCATCAAGGCGAGCTTTGAAGATTTGAGAAAACACTGTTAAAATTTCACAAAAAACTCATGTTTCGGGTTTTGTACCAATACATGTTTGTGTATACTCTGCGAATTGCTGAAGTTATACTCCCCCCTTCATGAATATTGTTTATTTCTTCGGTTTGGGGGTGGACGGGAGCAGGGCCTTTAGATGGTACCAGCTATAGAAAAGAAAGGTCCTTTATCAAAAATATAAAAAAAAATTGCTCTGAATTATTTGGAGTCAAACATTCAAAAAAACAGGTGTCTTTGATTAAATGAAAATATGCTCGTGAATAAGAGGTCCCTCACTGCAGTTGAGGGAACATTGGGTGTCTGTGTTTTAACGCAGACTTCATACATACAATGAAGCCGAAGGTTGTCAGTGAAAGGCCTTATTAGAGAAAAGGGCTATTTTACATGCCTGCATTTGTAAGGCTGAAAATACTTTTGTTAAACTAGAGCAAAAACTTCTACTTGTGCTTGGAACGAGATAAGAAGCAGCTTTAAATATTGTTCAGAGAGGAAGCTAAAGGGTTATGGTCTTCAAAATTCTTCAGTGCAAGTGACACTGAGGCATTCCATCCACTTTGTAATATGGACTAAACAGCAGACATATATGTCTTCAAAAACACCCCCTTCTTTTTTTGTTAGAAGGGGAAGTTCCTAATTTGATATTCAACTCCACTGCGATCTTATCTGTACTATGATATTGAATCAACTTTGGACCTTTTTAGGATTTCTTCCTCTTCCCCCCACCCCATAGCTTTTTTTTCTTGTGTGTGTATTGATTATTCTTCATATCTCTGATCAGAAATGCAATAAAACTTCAGTTAATGGAGAATTCTTATGAAGAATTTTCGAAAAGCATTCTAAATGCCTTAACAAGTAAATACCCTTTCTTAAAGTTTTATCTAAAAAAAAAGTAGCAAGTACAGGCTGTATGGAGTTAATAAAAATAAGTAGTAAAAATCAGCATGAACACTGATTTCTATATGCAATTCAAAGAAATTAATAAAAAATTCCAACTTTTTTGATCAATGGCTTTCTATTAAAAGTGAATTAAGACTTATCTCAAAGCACTTATCAAATGTGTTTAGGATTAATAGGACAGAAATTCTCACTCTGGTCAAATTCACTAAATCTTGTGCATTTGAGGTAAATACTGCAGAACCGAATTCATTGCTGAAGTCTATGCAATATAGATACGGACAAATTCAAGTTTTATGTTTTGACAAAGGAGATTAGCTTTTAAAAAATTTTACCTAAAGTCTATAATAACACAGAGTCTATAAAAGTAATCTACACTTAGTTTTTCTTTAAGTGAAAAAAAAAATGCTATCCCCAAAAGCCCAGCCACGTTGATCACCAACTGTTAACTTAAAATATAAAGATAGCAAATTTAATTTAAAAAGGAAAACAGTAGCTTTCTGATAAAGATACCCTTGAGTAATTAGAAACCTTGGAAATCAGGAAGTCTCTATGGCCCATGACCCCAGCAGATTCTGACACAGTCTTGAAGAGTCACCGGAGCAGGAACAGGTGGTGGTCTGCAGGTGGCAGGGGGCACACAGGTCCTCCACACTGATCTCAAGCCTTCTTACTCTGAGACTGTGGATTTACTACTGTGATTGTAAAACCTTGGCCAAAACCTTAGCCTTCCCAAGTGAACAGAGCGAAAGAGGCCCCGAAGAGAGATTCAAAGAATGCTGGAGGCAGGGACAGCAGACAGCAACAAGTGGGACCTCATGTTATTAAGGCTGGAAAGAAACACACACTCTACTGAATCCTCCCGCCAAAGCCCTGGACGTATGTGCTACCTTTGAATAGGGGAGATGTAGGAAGAGGACAGACAGATCAGGAAACCCAGAGAAAAGAGAGGCACTGAGATCAAAAAGAGAGAAGGCAGAAACAGAATGAAAGTCAAGATTTTTCTCTCTGCGTTTTCATCTATTTGCTTAGACATGGTTTCTTCTCTGAGAGGAACCCCCATATTGTTCTTTCTGATGGCACTCATGTCAACATTTGCTAGTATTCTTGTGAAGCACAAAGGACTTGTCCAAAAAAATTAAAAAATAAAAATAACAATAATAATTCTAAACTGTGCTCCACAGACAACATACAAGAGACTAAACATGTACTTTCTGATGATGGGCATGTATGAAAAATGCTTTAGGAAAAACATTAGAGGCTGGGTGTTTTTTTTTTTCTCCTACAATTATGTGGTTGTAAACACAATGAGTTTTGAATGTGAAACCTTTCTGGCAATGTTAATCATTAACAACAACTCACCCACGAAGGTGCATCATTGTGAATACATGCTGTGAGATGTCTCCACAACATGCGGGCATGAGTATTACATTCCATTTGCCAGTCTCCATAATCGATACTAAATGCTGTATGAACAAATCGACTGCCACACTCACGATTACAGAGACAACTGGGCTATAATCCAGGGTTGTGGTAGCTATAGAAGATAATAATCAAAAAGTTACTTGAGAAGAGAGGGTAATATATTTTCCCACTGAGAAATCAAGCTGTAATTAGATTGTACAGTGAATTAAGACATTCACAGAATCTTGTGTGCAACAATAAAGTAAAATCAATTTTAAATATTACTTATCAAAGGCACATCTTTTACACTATGCATTGAAGGAAAATGCCCAGGGTTGGAGAACGTGAATAATAGTGCCCCTAGACATAGCTTCTCTGGATCTTGAATTCTAAAAAGAAGTTACCTTCTCTTACTAAGAAACATAACCGTATATTTCTTTTGCATTGCTTGATTTTTTTGTAAACCTCATTCTGTCTCTTTTGCTGTTTCTATATTCCTCTCTCTCTCTTTCTTTTTTTTTCCCCCTTCTGTCTCTCCTGATCTTTCTTGCTCACAAACACACAAACACTCACACATTACTAAGAAAGAAGCTGCATAAAACAGGTATTTTGCCCATGAAAGCATTTGAATTTTCCTCCTGTTTGGAATGAAATATATCAAATCTGTCCACATATTTATAATAGAACCAAAGAGCAGTGATATGTAACATTTAAACCTGTAGGGTATTTCTCCACAAATATGGAAGAGTTTAGATTGTCTTACAGAATAAATAAGTGGAACCTGGAGTTCATTTCCAAAGGAAATATCTACCTTCATTGCTTAAGAAAGGTGCATTTTACGAGCTAAATTGACACTATTTCTGCCCAATGACTCCTTAGGATATGAAATGCCTTGTTTTTAAGGTAAGAATGTATGTTTAAATCAATGAATAGAAAATTTTAGTAGAAATTTTACATTATTCTTAGATTATCCTGGATTTATTATAAAGGACAAGATTAAAAGAGATACTAGAGCAGAAATGTTTCTCCTAAAACCAAAAATAATTAAATTTTATTCCTTTCTTCAATAAGCAGCTATTGCGGCTATGAATGGCCTAACACTCTTCTGGGTAGGCATGCATATTAAAGCAATCTCCAGGATCCTGAATGGGAAAAATAAGAGTACTAAAACATCCTAATGGATACCATTGGATCTTCACATCACAGACATACAGTCTTGCTCTTTGTCAGTAAAGGCTTAGTTTTTAAAGGACAAAACCATAATATTCAAGTTTGTTAAAAGAAAAATCATTTTGAAGGATTTCTAATTTCTTTAGAACTTACCAAATCTGTTGAAAGGGAACCTAAGACCTCTACAATTGTTAAAAGGACATGATCGATTCCATGACGAATGTCTTGAGCTGTTACGCTTTATTTTTTGATGAATCTAGATTCAGCTTGATTGTACCCTTATCAGTTTGGAATGAATTTCAACGTGTTGGACAACATTGGTGAAAGTTCTCTAAAGCACATGCTAGGTGTGTCCCTAGTGTGAAAGGACATTGGTCCTTCTTACTACTATCCCAGAGATATGTCTGAAATTACCAATTTTTCATTATAATTCAGTCATAATGTAAAGACATCAGGAAAGTAAACTGAAATCTGCATGAAAATTTGTGATCAAAGGTACTAGAAGCTCCTCCCCCTACCACCTCTAGAATTGCTGCATTGTGTCTGTAGGGGGTTCATTTCTACACCACAGATTTCTGAGAGGATAGGAAAAAATGGCTGGACTTAGCAAATGATCAATAACTATTTGATAAATGAAATATAATGGGGTGTGTCTACCTATACAGGAAGATTGCTCTGTTTCAGCTAATGTGACTCATTAGTCAAGTAAGGCTGACATGTACTTTATGTCCAGGTGGGTTGACTAGCCAGGATGGTTTAAGTTATTTTTTCAAGGAGATGCATACTTAGGATATGATAGCAGGAACAACTCAATGCTACCTTATTCCCACACATGTCTGTGGAAACCTATGATGGTTAAAATGTTCTTCCTGCTGAAGTCATGTTGTTCTGGAAATGTGCACACTTTGGTTTTAAACTAGAAGACTCTGGGGTTTCATTTAAAAGTATAATGCTACTTAGCTTATAGGTAAGACATGAAACTGTTAACAGTTGAAGTAAGAAACACACTGAATTTCCTATACTCCTGAACCTGTGGAACTATATAGAGGAATCTTTCATCCCATATGTAAGTTAGCAAGCTGACACAAACTTCTAGAGCAATGGCAGTTTTAATCACAGATCCACCTAAAAAATAGTAGTGAATCTAGCCCCTAGGCCTTTCCCTGAACATCGGTGCGGCTGGTTCATTTGCATACCCAAATTAATATGCTAGGAATATGATTTTCTAATAAGGCAAGGAAGTATTTGAACTCAGAAATCTACATAAAACCCATATAAATGTCTTTATCATATACAAAATAACATTTAGTACACAGGTATCCCTACAATTTTTTGAGAGGAGGGAACATTTTTCGCACTGCTGGTAGGATTGAAAGCTAGGGCAGCCTCTATGGAAAGAAGTATGGAAAATCCTCAAAGTGCTAAAAGTAGACCTTCCAAGGAAAAAAGGAAAGGAAAAAAATGACATTTTACCACAACGACATTTGCACTAGAATGTTTATCACAGCTCAATTCACAACGGCCAAGATGTGGAGATATGGAATCAACCCAAGTGCTGATCAAAGCATGAATGGGTTAGTAAACTATAGTCTGTGTATACCAGGGAATACTATTTAGTCATAAAAAAGATGGAATTGAAGAACATTCTTCTCAGTAAAGTATCACAAGAACAAAAAGGCAAGTATTCAATGTACTCAATATTAATATGAAACCAATAGATAAACAACTATACACCCACACAAGGGAAAAACACAATTGAAGGTGAGTGGGGGAAGGGTAGAAGGCGGGAAGGGAAGATGGGAGGAGGGAGGGGGATTTATGTGCTCTTACCTAATGTGAACAATGTAAAAGTATACAGCCCACCCCCTGGGAAAGGGGTTCAACTACAACTTGAACTTTACCTAATAAATGAAAACAATGTAACATGATCATTTGTATCTTCCTATTAATCTGAAATTTAAAAAAAGAAGGGAAGGTAAGGGAAGTTATGCCAGTTCTAGAATTGGTTTGGCACTTTAATTAAGTCTAACTTAATAATGGCTCTGTGATCATGTTTGGTGGTTAAAGGGAATGAAAGCATTGTTCCATGACACGTTCACTGCTTTCAATGCTATTACTGATAACTTGGAAAACATGGTTTTGTCATATACATGTTTGGAGGAATAATGGCTTCCATTTCATGGTACTGCATTTCACTTAATACAAGTTTACTTCCACGATAAACTCAGATAAATCCCTTAGCAAAGTCAACCACAAGTATTTATTTTTCTGGCCATTTAAATTATTTGTTTTTGGAGAAAATATTTACTGACTTAAACCTTTGAAAATGCTCACTAAGTTATGTTGTGGATAGTTACAGACATGAGAAGGAGAATGAGAAGAAGGAAAAGAGAAGATGGGAGGAGAAAAAAGATAGAGAAGAGAGTTTAAGTGGACAGAAATGACTTACTCTTAGGAACAAGCATAGTTTGTGGCTGAGAGAAGGGATGGGTCATATTTTCTTGAAAAGATGGGCATCTTTGTTCCTACTTACCTGTCAGGCCTGTAATACCAAGGCAGTAGAGGAAGATTTCGAGTGAAGGACCTCTGCCTCCTGACTCTGCTCCCCATCTCTACCCGAGTTAGGCTTGTGTTTCTTCTTGCTGTAATCTAAGGGATCCAGGGCTGACGGTTTCTATTCTGAAAAGTGCATATGTTAAAATATATGTTACCTATGTACATCATAACATGTGAAGTATTTATAGGTATTATAACTTAAAGATTACTGAAACTTTCTAGTTGAATCGAATCATATTCTGCTGGCGAGTGGAAGGAGATTAAGGGGTCCCAAAACCCAAGCCTGAGCCAAAGGTGTCTGTTGATCAAGAAAATCCCAAGAAGGGGGCCGGGAGCTGTGTCTCAGGCCTGTAAACCTAGTGCACTCTGGGAGGCCAAGGCAGGAGGATTGCTTGAGCTCTGGAGTTCCAGACCAGCCTGAGTAAGAGCAAGACCCTGCCTCTACCAAAAATAGAAAAACTAGCCTGGCCATTGTGATGGGGGCCTAAAGTCCCAGCTACTGATAGCCCAGGAGTTAGACATTGCTGTGAGCTAGGCTGAAGACATGGCACTCTAGCCTAATGCCTTGCCTTTTGTTCTTGTGATACTTTACTAGACATGGCACTCTGGCCAAAAGAGTGAGACTCTGTCTCAAAACAAAGACAAAACAAAGCAAAAAAGAAAAGAAAAGAAAATTCCAGTTCCAAGCTGGTTAGTGATATTGAGTATCTGAAGAAAGGGAAAACAAATAGCACACGTACTCACTGTGAAACTGGACTTAATTGGAGAGCACACATGTATACAGAGGGAAGTAAATCTCAATGAAAATCAAGCAGAGGGAAGGAGGGAAGAGTGGATGGGCAAAACCCCACTTAACAGGGCAATGAATACTCCCTGAGTGATGGAAACTCTTACAACCATGACTCAAGCATTATAAAAGTGATCCGTGTAACCAAAAGTATTTGGAACATCAAAATATTTGGGGAGAGGGGAGGAAAAATAGGAAAGAAAGAACGTTCCAAGAGCAGGATAAAATCCAAAGACCTGGTCTAAGGAAAGGGACAGGGTCAGACATAGGAAGAGAAGAATTGAAAGCAGCCCACCGTGGTGAGTTAAAACCCAATGAAGTATAGCATGCCTTCTTTTGCTTAAAGTAGTGTGTATGAAATCGGTCTCTTGAATGGACCGATCTTCCTCAGCCACTTTTTGCAGCCCAAGCTCAAGTGGGTCATTTCACACAAGATATCTTATTTTCTAAACTTGGAGCTCTACGGTACTTTCTAATAATTTCATGAGATGTGTTTATCAAATTCCAAGATGTTTGAAAAATTGACAATAATCTCATCTTTCACTTATGAAAAACTTGCCTTTCGAAGAGAAGCACTGACAGCCTTTGAAACCAATAGACTAATGCTCCGGGAGAGCAGAAGGCCATTTCCATCTTTCTCAGAAGAACAGGTACAGTTTTGATGACATAGAATAACTGAATAGCGTTCCGTTACACAGAAAGCTACAGAGGACATTTTAGAAATCTATGAATAGAGCCTCAATAGGAAGAGTGGTCACTCCTTTACTCTGGTTTTAAAAAAAATACGTTTTGGTCATCAGATTTAAATTATCACACAATTTTTCTGATTTTTTAAAACATATATTGCACCATTTGAATAACACATTCTATTTTTGTTTTTGTTTTATGGTTGGGGATTCATTAAGAGTACAAAGACCCAGGTTACACTGATTACATGTGTTAGGTAAAGTCCCTCTAATAATTGTGTCCTGTCCCCAAGAGGTGGGTCACACCCAAGACCCCTCTCGCTGCATCCTCCTTCTCCCACCCCTCACCTTGTACTAGGTCATCAATTGTCCTCATATCAGAATTGAGAACATAGGATTCTTGCTTCTCCATTCTTGTGATACTTTACTGAGAAGAATGTGTTCCGGTTCTATCCAGTTTAATACAAAAACTGTAAAGTGTCCATCTTTTTTAATGACTAGTATTCCATGGTATACATATGCCACAGCTTGTGGTTGGTGAACATTTAGGCTATTTCCACATTTTGGCAATTGCGAATGGAGCTGTGATAAAGAGTTTAGTGCAAATATCCTTATGATAAAATGATTTATTTTCTTCTGGGCAGATGTCAGGTAATGGGAGGTGTATTTTGAGTTCTTTGAGGATTCTCTATACTTCCTTCCAAAAAGCATTGCATTAGTTTGCAGTCCCTCCAGCAATGTAAAAGTCTTCACGTTTTATTTTTGAAATGTGAAATTATTTGTTAACAAAATTTTATCAGAATATTTATACATTGAATTTTTAAAGTGTGTACCCTTCAACATATTAGGGATCCCCAAATCCCTTACCTAAAAAAGCAAGTCATTTTTCAAGATAATTAGTTTTTGGAGTTTGCTTGTCTTATTTTTAACATTTCAATAAGTTGCATATTATTATGAAATCAGCAAAGTACCCATATGGAGTTGTATTTGAACATTGTTGAACATAGAATACTGTGCATTTTTCCAATGGACTTCAATTATAGAAACACCTGTGCTTTATAAATTTCTGCTGACCCACTGTGAAATTATGTTGTGTTCAATAGGCCTTAAAATTTCTCATTTCTCACCTGTGGGTGAAGTGTTCTACTTTCTATCAGCTGTGGCATTACATACTTACACTGAAGAAGATAAACCACATGAAGCTATTTACAACATTTTGTATTATTCATCTCACCAGGCACATCCTTACTCAAATGTTTTCTGTCATTTTAAACTTTCTAACCGCATATTTTAGATCTAACTGCATACTTTAGATCTAATATAAAATCATATCAAAAGTCTCTAAAAAGACCAATATTTTCAGTCTTCATAGGCCTAGAAATTCTATGTCTTTATTTGCAGATGGTCAACAATAAAATATTGTGAAGTATTTTTTTTTAATTTAAGTTTTTTTTTTATTAAGTCATTTGTACATAGATCATACATACATTTAGGCCGTGATGGGATTCAATGTGTTGATTATTTGTACAAATTTGAGGGCTTACGTGCTACTAATCAACATAGTTTTCATCTTATTTTTCAATTCACAATTCTATCTGAGAGAGCAGGACATATATGAAGTCAGAATAACTACCAAAGCCTTGATGAAACTAACACAGAGCCTAGGCAGACAACAATCCATTATCTTGGTATTTTTGTCTTCATTACGGAAATATCAATCATTATTACGTTTGGGAGTATGGTGATGATAAGCTGATTTTTTCACTTTTTATCCTGATATATGGAGCTGAGTTCTTACATCCAGAATTTTTAGGTTGCATAAGAATGAAATATGGAAGTTTTTCTAATTAAGATTTAAGGAGATTTTCTTTAATTTTAGTGTAAAACCTATCTATGTCAGTGATATGTATAACAGTGTTGTAATAGGAAAATAAGAAGCAGGATTTAATAGATGAACAAATGCCCTGAGTGTATGTGTACCTCAAACCTCTGTTACATGCCCTCATCTTTAACCTTTAATCACTTCCAGAAGCACATTCAATTGGCTCTAGCTTCCTATGTCAAGCAAAAGAGTATTCTGGACAAATAAATTGTTGATTGAAAGGAGGTTTCCTGCTCAGATTAGATTTAGAAATGGAGCAATGACTGATTTTCAAGTAATTTTTCTGACCTCATTTTATAATTATTTTCTCTAATCTAGAATTTTTTCTGAGTCTTCTGCACCTGCAAATAGGAGAACATATGCTGCACTCAGCTAGACTGTGTGGACCATGCCCATGCGTGGCTACTTGTTACAACAAGCATAAATCAATGTGAAACTCGCAGACTGTAACTTATATTCAATTTATTACTACAGACACATTTATTGGGATAGAATTCTTACAGTCTCATAATATTCTGAGAAGCTCACCATAAACTATTAACGAGAGAGGAACACTATTAATAATGAACATTGCAGAGCAGTTATTTTCAGAAAGTTTTTGACCCTGAGAATGAAATTAGTTAAGATGGGGCTTCGGATAATAAACATACACCCTTAATCTGATGAAATACCTGAAAAGAAATGTGTCAACCTTCTATCATTATCTCAGAAACATACATTGCATTAAGAATTTTGTAATGTGTGAACGGAGGCTTTTAAATATTGATATCTTTGTATTATATTATGAAATATTTATTCTCATTCCTATTTTCACCATGTTGAACAATTCCTGATATTCTGCTATCATTTCTAGGGCAGTCTAACATTTTAAAAGTCACAGACAACATTTTATTCATTCATAATATCTAATTCAGCTCATTTGGTTTAAATGATGTTTTTAAGTGTAAACTTTTAATTGGTAGTTTTTTCAGTAGTTTTTTTTTTTTTTAATATTGTCCACATCAGTTACATGTATTATCACTGAAGTATCACATGGTATTGCTACCTTAATAAAAGTGACTTAATTAACTTGTCAGGCTTTATCAACTGCTGAGTAAATAGATAAGCCCCGTTTAAGTGCTTTTTTTTCTTTTCATTTTATTTATTCTGATTCTGCTTGCCTAAATTACACTCATCTTTATAGACTTTTCATTGATCTATCAATAGAGAACCCGTATGACAGTGCCTTTTCTCATCGAAAGACTGTGTCACTGTGGGTATGCCGCCCCCGCCTTTGTAAAATAGCATATTATGGACTTGTAATATTTCTCTTCTGCAACAATATATTAGGTCAAACCATATGAAATTGCCAATATTTCAGTGCTTTGACTTACAAAGAATATATTATTTGGGTTTTATATAATAGCTGATTTATCCTTACATTTGTTTGCCAACGAGCAAGAGAAAAAAAAAATCTTACTCTGACTTCTCCTGGTCAAAACAGTCCACCTGATCACCTGTGTCTGGCGAAGCACAAGCCATTCAGAAAAATACCAACATTTTGGATTCTAGGAAGGGCTGCAAAAGGTTTTTGATATATACTGAAACAACAGTAAAATTATAAAATTATAGCATTAAAATCTGTATTTAATACTCAAAGATAAATGACCGTGTGTGTATTCATTTTTTTCTTTCTTCAAATACAGGTGTGTGTGTGTGCAAATTATTTGTGAATCTACCACTCTCTAAGAAAAATATCTAAAGTAGAAAATGGAAATTCCATTTTGTGCATCTAACTCTAATTCCTTTTTACTCGAAGTGTATATTAGCCAAGTTTTTCTCCTCCTAGTTTATACAGGTGGACAGAAATGTGTGTGTATGTACATACACTCATACATATACATATTTCATAAAATAGGATCAGGACAAGAATGTGTTTCTATAACTTCATTGCTCAATATTGAAAGAGACTCCCTACGTCAGGCAAAGTGGCTCATGTTTGTAATCCTAGCACTTTGGAAGGGTGTGCAGGAGGATCACTTGAGCTCAGGAATTCTAGACCAGCTTGAACAAAATGAGATCCCATCTCTACTAAAAATAGAAAAATTAGCTGGCATGGTGGCAGGTGCCCGTAGTCCTAGCTAATCAGGAGGCTGAGACTGGAGGATCTCTTGACCCCAAGAGTTTGAGATTGCTGTCAGCTATCATGATGCCATTGCACTCTAGCCTGGGGCAATAGAGTCAGAGTCTGTAAACACACACACACAGAGACTTCCTAAGATAACTAAGACTACTGGGTACAACTAAAATTGGAAAACAGAAGTAGAAAACCAGGGCAGAGATGTGAGGATCTAAGAAAAACTCCCTACCTTGTGATGACATGCTAGCACTGAGGGCGAGTAGCGAAGCTCATTCAGGACATTTCCAGACCATTCACTCTGTCTCTCCCTGGAGCTTCCATAAGTTTGTTGAAATATCTCATGTACAATAGGACCTGTGTGAGCTGACCACACAAGGGACTGTAACAAATTGGTCCACATGCAGAGGTGGCCAATATAAGGAACTAGGCCTACTGTACTGATGCGTACATGCAATGTATGTCTGGTCTATGAAAATTAGGTCACCATAATGAGGTGGTCAACGTAGAGATGCGGTCAGCTGTGGAGGTTCTACCTCATTGGTTTATTAAAGCTGCTGTAACAAATGACCTCAAGTTTAGCAGCTGAAAACACCACAAATTTAATCTCTTAGAGTTCTAGAGGTCATAAGTCTCAAATGTTTCTCGCTGAGCTGAAAATGGGGTGTTGGCAGAGCTGTGTTTCTGCTGGACAATCTGAAGGGAAAGTCCATTTCCTTGTATTTCCCACTTTTCCATATTCTTTCACTCACTGCCCCTTGTTGCACTGGAAGGCCCACAGCATAGCACCTTCAAATCTCTCAGTGATGGACCCCTGCTTCCCTCTTCCATTTATAAGGATGATTGTGATCACTATCCAGGTTAATAACCAACCTCAAGGCCAGCTGATGAGCAACCTTCATTCCATGGGCAACCTTAATTTCCCTTTGCTGTGCAAACTAATATATACACGGGTCTGGATTTTAGGCTGTGGACATCTTTGGGGACCATTATTCTGCCTACCACACATCCTATACAGAATTAGGTAAGGTTACACAAAGGCTTAAAACCATTACATATTATTTGTTTGCTGTGTGCAGGATCCCTAAAACTTTAGTCAGATCATGTGATTCTTCTGCTCAAAATCCTCCAAATAATTCCTGATTTTTCTTTGAGGCCATAAAAAAATTCCTAAAGCTATCCCCCTAACCTCTACAGGATTTGTCTCTGAGTTAACACTGTCCCCCTATCTCCTACCCCTTTGGTCCTCCTTTCTGTTCTAGCCAGGCTGGACTCTGACTTGTTCTCCACACGCCAGGCACCTTGTTGCCACAGGACCTTTGCTCTTGCTGTCTCCCTGGCTTGAACCATGTCTTCTCCTTATATTCATGAACCCACCTCAGTGAAGCCTTTACTCAAATTCAGCCTTCTATATGAGCCTCTCCCAGCCAACCACACTAACAAACAAGTGTGACAGCATCTTTTCCTCCTCTGTATCCTGATTAACTTTTAGGTTTTATCATAAACACTCATCATCAATTCACACTTTACTCGATTTACCTTCTCAGAGATCCAGCTTCATCATCAGAATATTAGTTTCATGATGACAGAGATTTCGTCTCTGTGTTTTCTTTCTATGTCTGCAACACCTTGAATAATTCATGCTTGATAAGCATGTATCTAATCAACCTGTTGTGGCATATGTGCTCTTAAACATGCTTTCACATACTTAAGTCATACATGTGTGTTAATCATACATGTGTGATAATTGCCATAACCATGCATATTAAAATATATGTATATCTAACCATTTGTGTACTATTAATAATGTGCTCAATGTTCATCATTCAACAATTTTATTCAATAAGTGATTACTGACAACTACTAATCAGGCACCGTGTTTTACCACAGTTACTTCAGTTAGTCTTTTATTTTTTTAATTGATGTACCATGGCATATGCACATGTGAACTTTAAGTATTGTTTGGGTAAATGTTTGGATTACAAAGAAGTGTGTGTGCACGCGTGCTCATATGTTTGTGCTGATCTCTATCAAAGGTTTATTTTTTACTGTGTGGGTTGTTTAGACCTTAAAAGGCACTGCCATAGAATTGGGCAAGTATGTGGCAATATGATAGTGTACAGAGAAAATAATACAATGGCCTTGAACAGCAGCAGAGTTTCCATAGAGAAAAGGGTGGCAACTAAAGGAATAAATAAATTTTTCAATTTGACAAAATTATCTATTACAGCAAGATCCAGTTTTAATGTGCCAATAGAATATCTTCCTCTAATTAGTAAATAAAATGAAGTCGCATTAGTGCTCTAATTTATGATAAAACTGCGATCATATAACCCTGGAAAACATTACTACTGTTTGATCATATATGAACAATCCATCAATTCTTATAAATAATTGTTAATAAAATCAATCTTCAAGCTTTTATTATTGTAGTTTCTTTAACTATATGCAAAGAATATTTTTTGAAGCAAACTTGATTCTTCAAAGAATTATAGATTGGAAATGTTTAAATTCATTCAATGTCAAATTCAGCAAAAATACCTGTAAGATATCCCAACATCAAATCAAATAGCATTTTGTGGCTCTAATAAACTGAAATAAAGGAGGTATTGATGTACAGATATAATCATACTATACCTGCAATATGTCCAATTGTCGTTTGAATGTGGAAGAAGTATTCTCTAACACAAAATTTGACTGATGCACTGTCAAATTGTGGTGGAGTGCAGCTTTTATTTCACTATAGTGTTTGTAGAATTTGCAGTATTTTTGATAAATAATGCAACTAACTATTTCCATCATATTCTCAGTTGTGTCATTTTCTGTCTTACATTTTAGGGCAGGAATGTGTTTTGAGGTCATTTGTACTTGTTGAGTGGAATTGCTAATGAAATTGCTAACAACATAAAGATGTGAGATTAAAGACCAGCGCGGTCAATCGGCAGTGGGCTGTATCCACCTTGCAGACACATCATCTTACAGCTAGAGCTCCCAGCCTCAGCCAGGCAGGAAGAGGCTGACTTCTTCTAGGAACTTCAATTCCATGGGAGGGAAAGCAGACAATAAGTTGAAAATGTAACCAATAAACTTGACCATTTAAAGTATGATAAATGCTCTCTGTGAAGAAGATAAAATGGAATAAAATGGTAAAGACTATCTAGTGTGCTTGGGCTTGGGTAATGAGGCACTTTTGCCCCCCTGGCATAAAGGGATAGTTGAGCTAAATTTCAGAAGTCAATCTTGTCAATTATGTATGTTCTTAGAAAGAACTGGTAACACATGATGAGTGGATGCATGCAAATCCATCACAACCAGTGATGTTTCAAATTCAACATGAATATTGCATACAAGTATATATTTTACTGGTCTGTCCTCAGACCTCCAAAGCACTGTACCAGAGGCTGTACCTCTGCATGACCATTAGAGTAGGTCAGCCTTGAGCAAGTTTTATTTGATGGTATTTCTGCTTCTGCCACTAGAATTGGGATCCTGGAGAGCAGGCAACAGCAAGCTCACAGTTCCCCACAATGTTTTACGAGTCTGTGCTCCTTACTCAAAGGTACTATTTAGGAACATTTTCTATTAAAAGTCTATTTTTGTTTGTGTTTCTAATTAAAAACTATTTTATTCTTCTAGAGAATTCAAAAATGCTGGATTTTGGAGTCAGAATTTGTTTTAGGACAACTGGGCTTGATGAAATAGGAAGAAGATTAATTTAGAAAAAATAATACATGTTAAACTATCATAAATATCTCTCTTGCCTTGGAGAATAATGGATCTTGTGTTTTCAGCGAGTTTTCTATCTGGTAACTGGGGAGAAAAGCACACAATTCCTTAGCATTCAATGTTCAAAACCAGAGGCAGTTGGAAAAATCTGCCACAGACTTTATTTTCTAGATTTCCCATTTGAGTGCACCACAATGGATAAGGGAGGAGCAAACAGTCTGACATGCTATTTATCCAGCTATAAAATTATCATAATTAGAGAAAGTGAGATATTTTCGTATTTAAAAGAGCTTATTAGTTCTTTGAATAATATTTATAAACAAATATTTGCATTTAAAATATATATAATTATATGAAGCATAATCGAAGAAACTAGTTTTAGGGTTGTAAATTAATGGTTATTTATAGTTGCCACAAAATTGATAGGGATTTTAGATATTAAAAAAAGTGTCTGTTTATATATGAGTCATATTCACTCCCATGGGGGCATGAGAGGTATTTAAGGCTTCTCACAGATGTTCCAGAATCAATTTATGTAAGAACTAGTGGCATGCATACGAACTATATGAAAGGTGAATTCGCTTTTAAGCCTTAAAAATGAATTGATGGACATATTCTTCTTAATAAAGTCTCACAAGAATGGAGAAGCAAGAATCCTATGCACTCAACCCTAATATGAAGCCAGTAGATGACCTAATACATAGCCTCGTAAGAGGAAAAACTCAGATTAATTAAAGATAGGGGGCAGGGGAATGAGGAAGCAGGTAGATGGAAGGAGGGTTTGGGGGTTACGATGTATAGCACACCTCTTGGGGATGGGACACAATTATAAGAGGTACTTTACCAAATAAATAAATAAATAAATTGATGTGCCATAGCAGTCAGGGGTGTAGGAGATGTTCTATATTTGCATATGACACTCAGCTGTGAATTTACAGAATTGATGACTGTCATTGTTGAATTTAGTATTTTAATAAAGATGCTGCCCACCACAAATTGATAAACCCTTGATATGAAAACAAATCACAAGTTTGGTATGGATTTTCAGAATTACATGTTACGGAATATTCTTGAAGTTTTACATCGAGCCATGTGCTTTGGCTCACGTCTCCTGGCACTCTAGGAGGCCAAGGAGGGTGGATTGCCTGAGTTTAAGAGTTCAAGACCAGCCTGAGAAAGAGCAAGACCGTGTCTCTCCTAAAAAAAAAAAAGAAACGAAAAAGAAAAACTAGCTGGGCATAGTGGTACATGCCTGTAGTCCCAGCTACTTGGGAGACTGAGGCAAGAAGATTGCTCACATCTAAGAGTTTGAGTTTGCTGTGAGCTATGCCACAGCATTCTACCTAGGGCAACAGAGTGAGACTCTGCCTCAAAAACAAACAAACAAAAAATGCAACAAAAACTAAATTTTACATCTAATTTGGTTTAAATTAATAGGCTTTCCTTCTTGCAGTAGTTTTAGAGGTACAGAAAAATTGAGTAGAAAGGTATGGAGAATTCCCATATACCTCTTCTGCCACTCTGCCTGCGATTCCCCTATTATTCACACATTATCTTAGCATGGTTCATTTTTTATAACTGCTGAGCCAGTATGGATACATTATGTAACTGAAGTACATAATTTATGTTAGGGTTCACCCTGTGCATTGTAAAATACTGTGGGTTTGCACCAATGCATGATATGTGTGTTATTGGTATCATATCAAATAGTTTTACTCTCTTAAAAATCCCCTGTACTCCACCTTTTCTTTTCTTTTTTTTTAAGAGACAGAGTCTCTGTCACCCTCCGTAGACTGCTGTGGCAGCATAGCTCACACTAACCTCCAACTCCTGGGCTTCAGCGATTCTCTTGCATCAGCCTCCCGAGTAGCTGGGACTACAGGCCCCCATCACAACACCCGGCTATTTTTGTAGTCCACCTTTTCATCCCTTCTTTCCCTTCTTCCTCCTTCTAACCCTTCCTCCCCCACATCTTAGGCACCACTGATATTTTTACAGTCCCTCCTTTCTGCCTTTTCTAGAAATTCATACAGTTAGAATCATACTGATTGGCTTCTTTAATTTGCAGAGATCCATTTGAGATTTCCCCCCCCATCTTTTCATGGCTTGATATTTCATTTATTTTTATTGCTCAGTGGTATCCTATTATCTGGAAGGACCACCAGACAATGGGATATCACCTACTTATTTACCCCTTTGCCTATTGGAAGACATTTTGGTTACTCCCTATTTCAGGAATTTCTGAATAATGCTGCTATAAACATTCATATGCAGGTCTGTGTGTGGACATAAATTTTCAAGCTGTTTAGATAAATATTAAGGAATGTGATTGCTGGGTGGTATGGTAGACTACCTTTAGCTTTATAAGAAACTTCTAAACTGTCTCCCTAAATGACTGTGCCATGTTTCACTCCCATCAGCAATGAACAAGCATCCTCTTGCTCTGCTTCCCGGTCAGGATTTGGTACTGCACCTGTGTTAGATTGCAGTATCATCAGGGACATGGCGTGATGTCTCGTTGTTGTTTTAATTTGCAATTCCCTAAAGACACATGATGCCAAGCATCTTCTTATATATGTATGGGCCATGTGCACACCTTTGGTGGGGCATCTCTTCAGGTCTTTTTCCTGTTGAGTTGGGTTGTTTATTTTTTTATTGTTGAGTTTTGAGAATTTATTGTATATATTTTCAGAACAGTTCTTTATTAGCTATTTCTTTTGCTAATAGTTTTCCAAATCTGTGCCTTATCTCTTAATTTTCATACTAGTCGATCTTGCAGAGTGAATTTTCAAAGTTTTAATAGAGGTCCAAATTATCAGTTTTTCTTCCATAATTATGCTTTTTGTATTGTATCTAAATAGCTATTACTAAATGCAAGGTTACCTAGATTTTCTTCTATGTTATCTCCTAAAAATTGTATAATTTTGTATTTTACATGCAGGTCTATGACTCATTTTCAATTAATTCTTGTCAAAGGTAAAAGGTTTGTGTTTAAATGGAATTGTTGCCTTCTGTCTTAAAGACAAAGAATGATAGTTCTCTGACTTTGTTTTTTTCATTATTTTATTGACTACCCTTGGTCTTTTGCTTTTTCATATGAACTTTAGAATCAGTTCACAAAATAACTTGTGAGGAATTTTATTTGGATTCTGCTGAATCAATACATCAAATTAAGAAGAACTGACAGCTTAACAATATTGTCTTCTTATCCAAGAACATAGAATATCTATCCATTTATTTAGGTCTACCTTGATTTCTTTCGTAAGAGTTTTATAGTTTTTCTCACTCAGATTTTGTACATATTTTGTTACATTTATACCCAAGTAATTTATTTTTTGGTGCTATTCCAAAGATTCATTGCTCGTGTGTAGGAACACAATTGACTTTTACATATTAGACTTGTATCCTAACATACTACTATATTTTCTACATAGAAAATTATATTATCTGCGAACAAAGACAGTTTTATTTCTTCCTTTTCAATCTGTACTCCTGATATTTTCTTTCCTTGTCTTATTGCATTAGCTAAGACTTCCAGTATAATTACAATGTTCAATAAGAGTAGTGACAGAGAAATTAGCTATAGTTCCCAGCTGTAGGGGGAAAGGATCAATTTCTCACTATTAAATGTGAAATTAGCTATAAATTTTATTTATCTATTTCTTTACCAAGTTGAGAAAGAACCAGCTCTTTGTTTCATTGGGTTTTCTCCTCAGATTTCCTGCTTGCAATTTCATTGATTTGTGCTTAGACTAGATTAATTTGCTCTAAGTTTTCTGGTTTCCTAAGTTGGCATATTAGATAATTCATTTCTTATCTTTTTTTTCCTCTAATATATGCATTTGATGCTATAAAGCTCTTCTAAGCATTACTGTCACTACATCCCACCCATTTTTATAAGTTGTATTTTCATTTTCTTTCAGCTCAAAATATTTTTAAATTCTTATTGAGAATTCTTCTTGGACCTGTGTGTCTTTTAAAAGTGTGTTGTGTACTCTCCCACATTTTGGAATTTTCCAACTATCTTTAGGTTTTTAATTTCAGATTTAATTCCATTGTGGTCTCAGGAGATATGTTGTATGATTTCTATCCTTTTAAATGCTTTCTGGTTTGTTCTATGGCCTTAATGTGGTTTGTGTTAGTGAACATTCCATGTGAACTTGGATGTGAGAAGAAAGTTTATTCTACTGTCGATGGATGAACTATCCCATAGATGTCAGATAGTGTTGACTGATGGTGCAATTCAGTCCAACTATATCCTTACTGATTTTACAGATCTGCCAGTTACTGATAAAGGGGTATTAAAGTCTCCAATTATAATAATAGATTTGTCTATTTCTCATTGCAATTCTATCAGTTTTTGCCTCAATTAGTTTGGTGCTCTCTTGCTAGCTAAAAATTATTATGTCTTGGAGTTTGGGCCACTTTTTCATTATGTAATGCCACTCTGTGTCCCTAATAACCTTCCTTGCTCTGAAGTCTATTTTTTCTACAAAAAAATACTGCCTCTCCAGTTTTCTTTTGATCTTGTTATTGTGGTATATCTTTCTCCACTCCTTTTCTTTCATCTGATTTTTCATAGATTATCGTGTCTTCCATATAGACAATATATTATTGGATCTTGTTTGCATTTTTAATTTCAAAAGTTTAGGTAGTACACGTGTTTTTTACTATATGGATGAGTTGTATAATGCTGAAGTCTGGGTACTCAGAGCACTTGTTACCAGTATAGTGTACTACAGTGTACATTGTACCTGATAAGTAGATTTTATTCCTTTCCCTCCGTTTACCTTCCCCCTTCATAGTTTTCAATGTTCATTGCACCCATGACTTTTATGACTATATGCATATAGTCATAAATACACATACGTGTATATATATCCCTCATTTAGTGCCTACCTACACATGAAAACATGTGGTATTTGTGTTTCCATTCCTGAGATACTTCACTTAGAATAATGGTCTTCAGTTTCATCTAAGCGGCTTTAAAAGACACAATTTCATTCTTTTTTATAGCTGAATTGTACTTCATAGTGTGTGTACATATAAAAGTTTTTTATCCACTCATCAGTTGACAGACACTTAAGTTGAGTTCACAATTGTGAACTAATTTGTGAATCATGCTGTGATAAACATCCAGATGTAAGTGTCTTTTTAATTAAATGACTCCTTTCTCATTGGTAGACAGGCAGTAGTAGGATTGATGGATTGAATGGCAGGACTACGTTTAGTTCTTTGAGAAACCTCAGTGCTGTTTTCACAGCAATGGCACTGGTTTACATTCCTCTCAACGGTGCATAAGTTTTCCCCTTTAACCTCATCCACGACAACATCTCTTATTTTTTAACTTTTTAGCAATGGCCATTCTGACAGGGTAAGGTGTATTTCATCATGGTTTGTATTTATTTATGTTTCCCTGGTTAATGATGTTGAGCATTTTTTCTTATGTTTGTCTATCCTCTTTTGAAAAAATCCGTTCATGTCCTTCACTCATTTTTTGGAAAAGTTACCTGTTTTTTTTTTCTTCCTGATTTGTATGAGTTGTTTGTAGATTCTAGATATTGGCCATTCTCAGATGTATAATTTGCAAATATTTTCTGGTAGTGAAGGTATCATATAACAAGAATATTACCAATGTCTCTCACTTGTTTCTTATAAAATTCATGTCAGTTATTTAATTTATCTATAAGCTAGATGAGCTCAAACATTATTGCTATTATTATTTTGCACATTTTTTACTCCTTAGATAATTAAAAATATGGAAAGTTAAAAGATTTTATTTTACCTTTATTTATTCTTCATCTAATTTTTTTTTTCATTTTTGTAGTTTCTGACCTAGGTAATTGTTTTTTTCATTCTGAAGAACTTTTTAAAATATTTATTATAAGTTAGGCCTACTGCTAGAAAATTCCCATAGTATTTTTTTTTTTAAGAAATTGTTATATCTCCTCCACTTTTAAAGAACATTTTTTCTGGATATAGAATTCTAGGCTTGTGGCTTTTTTCTTTCACCATGTTTAATATTTCATTTCATTCTCTTGCTTATATGTTATTTAAAAGTAGTGTGCTGTAATTTTCATCCTTGTTTCTCTGTTCAAAAGAAGATTTTTCTTCTTTGTCCTCTTTTAAGATTTTTTTCTTTGTCTTTGATT
>CAUYON010128753.1:0-36959 GCA_963573935.1 Arctocebus calabarensis
CTGTCTTCTTGTGCAATAGTTGGGTTGTAGCCTTCACATGAAAGGTATAAATTTGCTTCATATTCTGAGGGCTATTCTTTTATTCCATGTGGTTCCTACTCTGATGACTCCTTTTTTGAAGCTATACTATGTGTGTAGTCAGCCTCTGTGATGCCCTTTGTCCCCTGTCCCCTGCTCTAATGAACTGCAGTTTTCCAGCATTCACATGGCTATTGCAAAGCTGTGATGTCCCTCACAGCCTGGCTGATTGAGGTATAGTCAGTGCCTCCAGCTGGGCACCCTATCAGTATGTCCACTATGTCATCTCCCTGAGAATTTAAAAATTTGAGACCAGACCTTGGGCATTAGTCAACAGACAATGATAAAGGACTCTAAAGTCTAGAATGAAGATGTTAGGCTGGCTAGGAAGAATAGCAATATGGTGAGTTCCCAGCGTTTTCTTTTTATATTCATAGACCTCAAACTGGGAACCAAAGAGGCTTACAAATCAGTACACAGATAAAACAAACAAAGCAAAAGTGAAGCAACAAGAATTAAAAACTTTTTCTCCAGGTAAAGGACCAGACAGCTCCAACAGAAACCTAGTAGAGAACCTCAACTCCCACTGTCAAACCAGGGCACTTGGAGGGAGTTTGATCTGCCAGCAGCAGCATCACCAAAGCCTGGGATATTCAGGTCCTGCTGCACAATCGGGGAATTGGTGGGGGGTGTGATGATCTGACAGTGGCAGCAGCAAAGCCTGAGACTGAACACATCCTGGCAGCATAAAGCAGACCACCAGCAGGCGGCCTTCCACCTGCAGTGGCCAGAGACGCAAAAGCCTGTATCCACCTTCTTTCTATGAAATGGCATATGACTATAGAGGGCCAGAGCTCTCTTGCTTTCTCTCTGCCCAAGGTCATTCACTGATATCAATGCCCCCATATGAACTTCAGGTTCTGATCATTTCCACGTGATCAGGAATGAGGGGAGTTCCTGCAATACTAGGAGAACAAAGCACCCCAGAGTAGCTTTGCATGAAAAGCAAACCTGTCATTGGAACTGAAGCCCACGAAAGTACACCAGAATCTATGTGCTAAAACTGCACACGGCAACTACTTGTGAAAATAATTGATACAATACTGTTAAATAGGATGAAGAGTCTCCTAACGTAGTAACCAGACTGGCCAAGATATTAAAAAACTATATGGTGGGATCACCTACGGTGCATCTTAGAAGGGTACAGGTGAAACCTACTAAATGCAGAACACCAATGTCTTCATATAGTGATTAAGAAAATGTCATGAAGGCTATGTTTAGCAGTTTGATGAAAATATTTCTGATTGTATATGAAGTCAGCACATTGTGCCCCATGATTGCATTAATGTACACAATTATGAGTTAATAAAATTATAAATAAATAAATAAATAAAATATAATCAATCAGGATAACTTACATGAACAAAAAAACAATCAACTGAAGCCAATATTAAGAAGACTCAGATGTTGAAATTATCACAGAAGGATTTTAAAGCAGCTATCAGAACGATGGTTAAATAATTTAAAAATTTCTCACAAATTTTAGCAAATCATATCAATAATATATTAAAGAATCATACACCATGGTGAAATGAGATTTATTTTAGACATAAAGCTTATTCAGTATCTGACAATTGGTTCATATAATTCAGCATATAAGCAGGCTATGGAAGAAAAGTCAACATGCTAACTGATGCAAAAAACCATTGAAACCATTGAACCATTGAACTCAGCAGCCATTCATGATAACAAACTATAAGGACATGAAGAGCAGAGGGGAACTTCCTTAGCCTCATAAACGCATCTACAAAAAATCCTACAACTAACATGCTTACTGGTGAAAAACTGAATGATTTCCCTCTAACAGCGTGTCTAAGCAAGCATATTCACTTACAATATATGGGAGATGTTTTAGTCACTGTGCTAAGACTATGAGAAGAAATAAAAGGCACACAAAGGATTGAAATGGGAAAAATAAAACTGTTTCTATTTGCAGATGACATGATTGTCTATGTACATGAGCCCCCCTCAACTCTTAGGACCAAGAATTAAGTTCAGTAAAAGTGTAGGATAAATGATGAATACGTAAATTCAATTGAATTTCCATATTCTGAAAAGAACAAGTGGAAATCAGAATAAAAATGTGATTTTACTTAACCGCTCCAAAGAAAACAAAATAGTTTGTTATAAAACTTAAAATAAAAGTAATGTACTAAATCTCCAAGATGAAAAGTAAAAAATGCTGGGTAAAGCATTTAGCATCTCCATAAATAGATGTGTATCCTTAAAACATTTCCATAATAATTTCAGTAAGGCTTTTGATAGACATAATCAAACATATTCTATAATTCGTATGAAAAGGGCCTAGAATAGCCAAAACTGTTTGGGGGACAAAAAAAGGGGGAGAAATCACTCTTGCTGAATTTAAAACGTAAGATATGACTGCAGACATCAAGGCATGTTGATGAAGGTGGCAGGATAGACACATAGATCAATGGACCAAAATAAAGAACCCAGAAGTAGATACACAAATATGCCAATTAATTTTTGACAGAGGTGCAAAAGTGATTCAGTGGAAGGATAGTCTTTTTTTTTTTTTTTTAAATTTTAGGTTAATGTGAGGGTACCAATAAACAGGTACCACAGTATTTGAATTTGTTATGTAGAGTGCCTCTTGCAGTTGTGTCCCGCACCCACACACCCCTACGTTGTGCCCACTCAGTGGGAGCACCCTGAACACCCCTCCTCTCCTCTCCCATCTCCCAACTTGAATTGAAATGAGCTTTCTCCTCTATGGGTGTGAATCAGATCATCTACCGCCTTCCTGTTCGTATTGAGTACATTGGAAGTTGGCTTTTCCTTTCTTGCGACACTTTACTAAGTGGTGTCAGGGTCCCACCATGGGGGCAGGGTCTGCTAACACCTATGGAACTGGTACAACCCACTGAAGAAATAAGAAGATAGGAATGACGATAAAGAAAAAGACATGAAACACAGATTAGAATCTTCAAAGGTGGGAGCTCAGGGGACCACCGCCTGTTCATGGGCTCCACCGAGTGGCCTCAGTCTTTGTTCCACACAGCTTTTATTGAAATCTCTCTGCCCAGGGGGTAAGCTCAGGGAGGGAACAAAGACACCAGCAGTTTCTTTGAGTGAGCTACCAGCTCCTACTGTTGTTATTAACTTTAAGGATTTGAGCAGTTTGGGGAAGCCTCCTGTCTGAGGTCACACACAGATTCCTAGGGAGGTGTTAAACTCCGCTGGTTCACCGTGGAGTAAAACACCACTGGTGTCAATCTCCTCTGAGGCCTCAGTGGGAGAGAGGCTTTTTCCTCTCATCATTACCACAGAGGATTTTACTCTGCCATAAGGGGTCCAAGCCCTTTTGCCTAAATCTCAGGGTTTGAGTCATTCCCTTGGTCTCTGCCGCAGCCAAATGCAAATCTCCACAGTGGGTATCTGTTTGTCTGTTTAATGGGCAGGAAATGACCTAGAAGGTGTATCTATTCCAGGTCTTGTCATAACCCCTTTTATGACCATTTACTTCCTCAAGAGTGTTCACAGACTCAGCAAGTGATTGGGGTAAGCTGTATCCCCAACTCAGTATCCCCAGAGTTTCAGGAAAGGCCGGAGACTTGTGACTTATTCAGGTAAGAAATTTAGCAGTGGCTAGCTTAAAGGTAAACTAGCTGACTTTTCCTTGTTCTGACTCCTTCAGCTTACTTTTTAATTTTCTTTATTTCTGGGGGTGCCCTTCCCTGGGGCAGGGGTCTTTGGTCCCCATTCTTCCTGCAAAGAAGAATGTGTTTCAGTTCCATCCAGGATAATACAAAAGATGTAAAGTCATCATCTTTTTTATGGTTGAATAGTAGTCCATGGTATACGTATACCATAGTTTGTTAATCCTTTCCTGGTTGGTAGGCATTTAGTTTGTTTCCATGTCTTGGAGGTTGTAAATTGAGCTGAGATAAACAATCTAGTGAAAATGTCTTTATGATAAAATGATTTGTTTTCTTCTGAGTAGATGCCTAGTGGTGGGATTGTGGGGTCAAACTGGAGGTCTAATTTGAGTTCTTTGAGGATTCTCCATACTTCTTTCCAAAGAGGCTATATTAGTTTGCAATCCCACCAACAATGTAAGACTGATCCCCTCTCTTCTTGTCCATGCCAGCATCTGCAACTTTGGGACTTTGTGATGTGAGCTAATCTCAGTGGGATTAGGTGATAACTCAGGGTGGTTTTGATTTGCATTTCTCTGATGATTAGGGGCACTGAGCATCTTTTCATGTTTGTTAGCTATTTGACTATCTTCCTCAGAGAAGGTTCTGTTCATGTCTCTTGCCCAGTGATGAAGAAAGATAGTCTTTTAAATAAATAGTACTAAATAAACAACATTCATAGGAAAAAAAAATACCTTGACCTTCAACCTTGCACTTTATACAAGAATTAACTCAAACTGGGTCATTGACTTTAATGTAAAACATAAAACCATAAAACTTTAAAAGAAAACTTGGAAGAAAATCTTCAGGACATTGGGCTTGGTGAAGAGCTCTTACATATGGCACCAAAAGTATGGCTAATAAAAGAAAAAACTGATAAACAGACCTCATCAAAACTATAAGCTTTGGCTCTATGAAAAATCCTATTAAGAGACAGAAGAGTAAAGCTACAAAATGGGAGAAAATACAGCATTTTCAAATCATATGTCATCATGTACTCTCTATAATGCATAATGAAGTCTCAAAACTTTATTAAAAAGGGCAAAAGATAAGTATAGATGTTTCATTGAAGGAGATACACAGATAGCAAATAAACACATCACAAGATGTTCAACATCATTAGTCAGTAGAGAAATGCACCTAAGACTACAGTATCTCTATAGACATACACAAATGGGCACAATTACCCATGTGTTGCAGACATGAATGTAAACTTGTGTGGTCACTCTAAAAATAGTTTAGTGGTTCCTTTTGAAAACTATGCACTCTTAGCATAGAGTGTAGTAATTAATTGTACTCTTATGCATTTATTATAGAGAAATGAGAACTATGCACATAAAAGCCTATATACGAATGGTCATAACAACATTATTCATAATATCAAAACCCATAAAGTAGCCAGATGTCCTATAATGGTTATAAATGTTTATTAAGTGTTAAACACACTATAGTACATCTATACCATTGATTACTAGCAATAAAAAAGAGCAAATGATAGATAGGCACTAGTACTTGGTGGAAATTCAAAGAAATTATGCTTACTATACAAAGCAAATCTCAAAGTTTATGTGCTTCAAGATATAACATTCTGAAATGACATAATTACTTGATAACAGAGACGAACAGATTAGGGGTTTCCAGGGCATAACTGTGGGGGTAGAAGATGATGCATGTGACTGCAATAGGGTGATAGTGTGAGAGAGTCTTGTGAGGATGGGACAGTTAATGATCTTGATTGTGGCAATGGCTGTATGTAATTATCCTGTAAAAATTGAATCAAGCTACACATAGGCACACACAGATTTTGGAAACAGTTTTAACATTGTTCCCTGATGACTTTCTCTTGAGCTTAACAAGGATACAAGCCTTACTTCCTTCTCCAAAAAATGAAGCAAAAAGTAAGTTAGTCGTGAGTCCCCAATTTTTAGGCAGAATGCCATGCCGCCTGTATGCTGTGATGCTCAGAGCAAGGGCTTTTAATCTGGAGTCGGCAGAACCTTAGAGGCTCAGTCCACGGGTGGGAAAACACCAGGAATGTGTTTGTGTGTACACATATGCTTTTGTGTTTGTTTTTAACCAGGGGATTCTACAGCTTCTATTAAATGAACTGGATCTTTTACTCATAATGTCTACTGTTGCCTGATGACCCATTCTGTTTTTAATAACGAATAATTCTGATGAACTAGCAACTTACTCCTAGTGGACATTAAAATTAAAATGTATTTTGAGATCATCATTGTTACCAGTTACTACTCACTCTCTGGCTCGTTAATCAAGTCGATTTTCTATGTAGCAGCACAAGGTTATTTGTTACTGATATAAAACTCTAAATTCCAATAGTCCTTACAGTTCACATGCTATAAATATGCACTCAATAATTACTTAATGATCTGTGTTCTCTAGGTGGATTGTCAAAATTAAAAAAAGTTTTTTTTCTTTCATATACATTTTTACTTTTAAAATAAATATATTTGTGTTGGTACCAGGACAAAATTATAGTTAACAACAAAAGAAATGGATATCAGCGTAGAAAACTGTCTCAATATATGATATATCATGAAGTTAAAGACTGGTTGACACTAAACTACATGAAGAGGACATTTATTAGTTTCTATAGTCAGAACAAATAAAGCCAATAAAAATATGTACTGTGTATATATAATATCACAAACGTATATTGATAAAAACGGTAATAATAAACACGTATATGGTCTTACTATATAAAGTATATGACATAAATAAAAGTTATATAAAATAATAGTAAAAATAAAAATAGCACCTTTTTAGGGTATATCATTAAAGGTGAAGCCAAGAAAACAGAAGGTACTCTGCATCATATTAGGGTTTAATAAAAATGAGTTTACATGATAGAGAATTAGAAAGCTGGGGTACAGAGGCCAGGGAAGTGCTGCTGTAGATTGCCAGGCTGCCCCCAGCTCAGAGGCGCTGACCCTGAATTTGTCATCCGAAAGCTCAGAAGCAGGTGGTTCTAACACGCTTGCCCGCAAGCCGCTGCCATTCTTACCACCTTCGTGAGTGCTCACAGTTACCCAGTGTGTAGTGGAGATTTCCACAAACCTGCTGGGATGCTGCTGTCAACCTCTCCTGTGTTCACGCATCGGCCTGCAGTCGACTCCAGGGAATATTTCTTGTGCATCTTGCTGCTTTCTGAGTCTCTTACAAATGCCTTTGATTTGGAAACTCAAATGCAGATGTTGGGAAGGAGATTCTGGGAAATAGGTCCAGTCATAGAAGAAAGTGCTAGGCGGTCCATCACTGTGGGCTGCATATGTCTCAACCACTTTATGAACACTTTGCAGTCATTATTTAATCTCCATGGCAACTCTATGATGTAGATACGATTCTTACTCACATTAGTAGATGGAGTACTGAATGGTAAAGCTAGTAAGTAGGAAATGAGTGATTCAAAACCGCATCTATTTGGTTTCAAAGCCTAGCTGTCTAATCACTACTGTTTCCTGTATCTTCCATTACCTTTTATTTACATTAATAATATTGGTATTAGTAAATATGAATTAAATCTTCTATTGGTGACAGCTGCTAATATATTTTGCTTGCAACTTGAAGAGTCTAGGTTTAACTAGCCTGTGAGTACAAACAGGATCATATTAAAATGAATCCTTGCCTAGTCCAGGCATGATGTTCACGCCTGGAATCCTAGAACTCTGGTAGGTAAAGACAGGTGGATTGCTTGGGCTCGAGACTACCCTGAGCAAAAGCAAGACCCCCATCTCTAAAAATAACTGGTTGTTGTGGCTGGTGCCTGTAGTCCCAGCTATTAAGGAGACTGAGGCAAGAGGATTGCTTGAGCCCAAAAGTTTGAGGTTGGTTTGAACTGTGACACCATGACACTCTACTGTGGGTGACGGAGTACAGAGTAAGACTGTCTCCAAAAAATTAAAAAAAAAATTCTAATCCCTGCATTTTAACCAATCACTAAGTCTTTAGCTTAAAATATCTACAAGAAGTTTTTTTTCAGGGCAGGAGTGCTATTACCACTTCCCTTATTCTTGTCATTTATATACACCCACAGCCAAAACCTCCCAGGGAATTTCATGTCACAACTCTTGCACGGGTGGTAAGAACTGAAGATGAGCCGCCTGTCCATCACCGGGAGCACAGCTGCCTGATGGGGTTCAGCTCCGTACCTGAAACTGGCTTGATGCTTTACATCACTTCTTCCTTATGGTGAATGGTCCCTGTGAAGCTTTCCCCAATTCAGCTTCTTGCTCCTACTTGGCCTTCTAGCGGCGCAACTCTGCCTCATCTCCTCAAATGTATCAGCCCCCAGTTCTATCTCTGTGTCTCTAAATCCTAGTGGTGGAAGGAAATCACTCCTTTTATTGCCAAGAGCATCTTCACACATCTAAGAATTTTTCTTTTTTGAGAGTCTCACTCTGTTGCCCTGGGTAGAGTACTGTGCTGTCACAGCTCACAGCAACCTCAAACTGATGGGCTTGAGCGATCCTCTTGCCTCAGCCTCCCAAGTAGCTGGGTCTATAGGCTCCCACCACAATGCCCAGCTAGTTTTCTATTTTTAATAGAGATGAGGTCTGGCTCTTGCTCAGGCTGGTCTCAAACTCCTGAGCTCAAGCAATATACCTGCCTTGGCCTCCCAGAGTGTTAGGATTACAGGTATGAATCGTGAACCACCAGTCATAGCCTAAATCTAAGACATGAATATTTAAATATTCAGAAGGGGGTTTCTGTTGAGTTCAAGTCCTGTAAATTATTCAAGTCCTAATACTAGTGGATTCATGTATTAAACGAGAAGCAGAACAATTCCTCTTGTAAATATAACTCTTTAAACATGAGAGTCTTTCCCAGTTAATGTACCAAATATTCCTTTTTGCAAAATCAACTGTTATATTTTCATTTTGCTTGCGACAGATTTGTCCTTTGTCTTTAATCATATATTCATTATTGGAATATAAGTGTATCCGGCTTGGCGCCAACCGTGTACACCTGAGCTGGCGGGTTTGAATCCAGCCTGGGCCCCCCAAACAACAATGATGGCTGCAACCTAAAAATGGCCAGGCGTTGTGGTGGGCGCCTGCACTCCCAGCTACTTGGGAGGCGGAGGCAGGAGACTCACTTAGCCTAGGAATTGGAGGTTGCTGTGAGCTGTGATGCTACAGCACTCAAGGGTGACAGCTTGAGGCTCTGTCTCAAAAAAAAAAAAGGAATATAAGTGTATATAAAGTAGTTAGTAGACTGATAATATTTTTAAAATATAGTAGTGATTACTTGGTTTTTGACTGTATAATCCATCTTCTAAAGAATATGTAGGAATCTTAAGTTTATTTTAAAAGAAAAAAATACATCCAGAAACTTTTCATTTACTTTGAAAGGTAAAAATTATTTTTAAAATGTTCATGAGATCGTCAGAGCTGTCAGGATAGGAAGTGTGTGGCTTCAACATCCTATTACCTGACTTCACTTTGCTGTATCTGAGGGCTCAAGCATTCTGTGCTGATAGTAATCTAGCTGGTCTTTATGTTTATTTTTCTTTTAATTTGCTGGAATCCTGTGTGATATACAATGAGTTTGAATAAAATATAGTACATCATTTTTTATTTTACATTAATATGAGGGAACAAATTTTTAGGTTACATTGTTTTCACATAGAAGGTAAATGCAAGTTGTAGGAGAGCCCTTCACCCAGCAGGGTCTGCTGCAAACCCTGGAATTGTGCACATTAGGTGAGAACCCACCAAATGCCTGCCCTCCTCCTGCCAATCATCCTCCCCTTCCCCTCCCTCTCCCTCATTACAATTCCCCTTGCTAGACTATATTTGTGTTTTTATCATTCGTATGAGTGTGCAAGTGTTTATATATTAGTTTATATTAGTATTGAGTACAATGGATACTTTTTCTCCCTTCTTGAGATACTTTACCAAGAAGCAAAATCCATAATGTTTTAATTGCATTCCATGGATGTGTAATTGGGGTTTAAATGAGCCCTACATTGCTTTATAATTACCTTTATAATAGAGAATTGGCCTCTTTATTTATAACTGTAATAATTGAGAATTTAAATAGCAGAAATAAATAAAATCTTTGCCAACTGGTGGTTTGCTTAGCTATTATTATTATTATTATTATTATTATTTTGGAGACAGAGTCTTACTTAGAGTGCTATGGAGTCACAGCTCACAGCAACCTCAAACTCTTGGACTTACGTGGTTCTCTTGCCTCAGCCTCCCAAGTAGTTAGGACTGCAGCACCCACCACAATGCCTGGCTCTTTTATTTTTTAGAGAGGAGGTCTCCCTCTGGCTCAAGCTGGTCTTGAACTCTTGTGCTCAGGCAGTCCACCTGCCTTGGCCTCCCAGAGTGCTAGGATTACAGGCGTGAGCCACTGTGCCCGGCCTACCCATTTTTCAGAATATAAAAAATATTACATTTGACTGATAGTATTTTGCATCACAGTGTATTTATCATAAAATTCCTTTGCTCTTTTTCATTTCAACTCTATATTTAGTTTCCGCATTTTTGCGATATCCTGAATTATTTTATGCGTGTCTTTACGAGCAGCTTGGGATCTTACTGTCTACAAAATCCTTTTAGCCTCTGCTTAGTTAAATCTATGTATTCTTAGACTTAGAAAAGTAAAGAAATATCCCTGAGATAATCATAACCACTCTTGTTGAGCTAAAAAATGTGTTAGTTCTCATTTGTTGGTACAGTAAGGGACTGTAATTATTAATATTCACCTGTGTCAATAAATCAACCATGTGATCATTTATTCATTCTATAAACATTCATTGAGCACTGTGAACTAGGTGGAGTTCTGGACTCTAGGGGTGATCAACACGCCAGACATGTCCCTACAGTGCTGTGGTTGGGGGAGGAGACAGACAACAGAGTGAATAAATATTAAACAAAATGATTCTGGAGAGTGCTAAATGCTGTGAAGTAAATCAAATAATAAAGTGATAAAGATTTATGAAGATCATTCAGGGGAAGCTTCCCCCCAAATGCATCATTAGCGACTGAATGATGACTAGCCAGCCATCTGAACATCCAAGAGAAATCATGAAAGGCAGAGAAAATAGATGCATCAGCAAGTAAAGATGGGCTGGGGAATTTTCAGTAATGCTTTCTTTAGCACTCCTAATATCTCATTTTTCAGGGCTGAAAAATCTCCAGATCCGCTGCCTCTCACACAATCTGTGCTTAAGATGACCATGGACCGGCTAGAATTTCAAGCTAAAACCAACAGGAAATGTGACTAATACAACTGTAAAATGGTGCATGTAAATTCGCAGACCCCACAGTAGGAAGTGGTACCTCTATAGCTTGACAGCTAGTCATATTTGAATGATCTGGGGATTCTAATTGGCCACAAATTGGAGATGGTTCTTCGCTGTTCCTAACTTGATAAAACAATGTGTAGATATTTCCCTGGGGCTGATTTCTGCTCCACTATGGCATTGTTAGAGCTTCCCAAGAGCGAACAACCTACTTTGCATGTAGAGAACTCACCATTGCTCAGCTCAGAAGGGAGAAAGGAAGGAAGGGAGGCAGGAGAAAAAGAGAAAGAGAAAATTACTTACTAGGGCTTGTTGTGAAAAGAAAATTCTATATCGCTTGGAGATTAAGACAATTTTTGTTTCTATGTGTTTGTAACTTGTTTCTTATTTCTTTCATTCCAACAAACTTTTCTTTCCTATGGAATATTTGTCTATTATTAAGAAGGAAAAATGACATTTGTATTAAGGTATATGATGAAGTGAAGCAAAACTTTTGTAATAGTATCTCTCAAAATCCTAATCTGAAGTTTAAAATTCTTACACTGTGGGTGACGCCTGTGGTTCAGAGGAGTAGAGCACCGGCCCCATATGCCAGAGGTGGCGGGTTCAAACCCAGCCCCGGCCAAAAACTGCAAAAAATAAATAAATAAATAAATAAAAATTCTTAGACTATAATTTAAAAAAGAATTTAGATTAAATTTGTAGTATATTGTTGGCTAAGTATAATAATGAAAATAAGCATAAATATGTATATCTTGTATTTTGCCATATATTAACTGTGTAACATAGACAGTTTACTCCTCTGCACTTCAATTTCCTCAAAATGAAGACAATAAATTGTACTTGCCTGAAAAGACTGTTATGAGGATTAAATTATTTATGGTATTTAAAACAGTTGGAGAAGTATTTGGCAATAGTGCTAAGTAAGTGTTTGCGTTTATTATTACTGTTATTAGATATAAATGGGCACTGTATTCTGTCTTCAGGAATTAATGACCAAGTTAATAACCGAGACACCTGATCAACCAATCCCATTTCTCATTGACCATCTTCAGTCTAAGCAAGGAAGCCGTGGACAGCTTCAAAGAACTTTGTCTGGATCTGCAGCTCTCTGGGCAGAAAGTGAAACATCAGGTAAATAGAAATATATTTTGCAGTTAATTTTAGATCCATTTCTAATGTAAAAAATTTCAAAAGTCTTTTTGATTATAATAAGATAAATCTAGATGGATAGTTACTTAGAGTTTCACGTATTCATCTGTGACTTTACCCAGATGTTAGAATCATTATAAAGTATTCTTGCAATTGAATATATTGTAATATATTATGCTTCCAAATATATGAATCAGTACATTCTATTTTAATATAAAAAGATTCATCTTTGCTCAGAAACACACATATTCCCTTGTGTAGGAATTCAAACTCATTTTTCTAAACTTTGTTCTTTTCTTTTTATGAGGAAATTAGAAGGAAATGTTTGTTGCTCACCTGTATAGAAAGATAATCAGTTCATTTTTACAAAGTTACTTTTCTTGTTGCCCAAACTAATAATTATTCTCTATTTCTCCCAGACCCAATTTTATCTTGTGTAGTTAAGTTCAACCTTAGGAAGATTCATTCACTCCTTACACTGGGGACTCTTTACCTTTACAGCTTTCCAAGTCTGTAACAGCCTTAGTTCTCCGTTAAACAATGGTGAAATAATTGGGTAGATTTTTATTCCGTCATGTATAGAACGTGCATCCAACTATTTTCTTCTTAGTCTGTGGTTTTGCCTTTACTTTCAGAACCAAATTTCCTCATCTTTGCTTGGGTAACCAACTCCTGGTTATAATCGCAGACACTTACTTAGCAGTATGGTTGGTTTTGGCTTCATGTATAGAACGTGTATCCAACTATCTTCTTCTTAGTCTGTGGTTTTGGCTTTACTTTCAAAACCAAATTTCCTCATTTTTGCTTGGGTAACCAATTCCTTGCCTGACTTCCGTGAGAATCTGATTGACCGGACTCCAAATGCTTTCCTGGGGTGGCACCACCAGTTCTCTCCTCTTCATGCCCTGTGGGATTCATGAAAGAATTTTGGTGTCCTTTGGCTGTATTCTTCTAGGAGTGCCGCCTTGAGACCATGTGGCAAGGCTGTGTGATAAAGTAGGTAAAGGATAAGATATCCCCTGGAAAAGATAGATACATCTGATGTCAGTTATCCATGCCGAAGTTATTTGCATCATTTAGGAAACTAGAATATGAGCTTTTGGCATATAAAAGAGGGAACTCATTTTTTCTTGGCCCGAATTTCTTGTGTTCAGATTCTAAGTAGGGAGGGTATATAGGCATGGGCTTTGGTTTGTATGGCTAAGATGGCACCCGCCATAGGAAGGGAGATCAGATGGGCCCACTGAAGATCATGTAAGCCCATATTTTATAAGTCACAGTGTTTGGAGAGACTGGTATTACTATATTAAACTCTACACTTTTAACTAGTGAACACCTAGGGTCTCAGTGTTCTGTGGCAGAAGTCTATGTGTGGCTTAGCTGAGTCTTCTGTTCAATGTCAGAAAGCTGCAAATCAAGATACTAGAGTTGCGTTCTCATCTGAAGGCTGAACTAGAAATCTGTTTCTAAGGTCATTTGAGTTGTTGGAAGACTTAATTTCCTTTAGCTATATGATTTGAAGTCCCTATTTTCTTCTTGGTTTACAGCCAAGGAATACGCTCAGCTTCTAGATGCAATCCAGAGTTCTTTGCCATGCGTCTCTCTCACATCATGGCAACTTTCTTCTTCTTCTTTTTTTTTTTTTATTGTTGGGGATTCATTGAGGGTACAAGAAACCAGGTTACACTGATTGCATTTGTTAGGTAAAGTCCCTCTTACAATCATGTTTGCGCCCCAAAGGTGTGGCACACACCAAGACCCCACCCCCCTCACTCCTTCACTCTCTCTTACTTCTTTAAGGGCAATATGAGCATTTGTCTTATTCAAGTCTGCTAAGATGTTCTTATATAATAGAATGTAATCATTACATTGAAATTTCCTCATTTGCCATATTTTGTGTGTTTGAAGCAAGTCAGGGGTCCTGTCTGCACTCAAGGGGAGTTGAAAAGAGGGAATACTACCAGGAGACAGAGACTCTATTTAAGAATTGCCATGTTATTTCATCAGTTCTCTTAGAGAGTTCCTATTGATGAATGTTAGTTTCTCATGGGGCATAGTAGGTAATTACAGCAGGCAATTAGATGTGAATCTAAAATTCTGGGGATGGGTCAAGGTGGGAATCCCAGTTGTGACTTTCAATATTCTATAGTCATGACAGCAAAAGAATGGAGGAAGATGTGGTCAAATACATAGATAAGACTATGGGATGGATTGGGAGAAGGCAAATGTGTGATGATCCTTCTGGATGCTACAAATTTTGCCTTATATTAAAACGTGAAGGTATTTGCTGAAGACAAAAAGGTTAGGGCTCAGATAGGGGAGATTGAATTAAATGACACCGATTGTGAAAAGTGAAGAAAAAGGAAAAAAAGAGATGGCAAAGGGAAATAAAAAAGGTTGTCAAGCAGTTCTGGGTCCTACCTGAAGTTGAAGGCATGAATTAACTATTATTAAGTAGTCATGACAAATGCCAGCAAAAAAGTAATTTTTCTCTATCAGTGCCGGAAAGTTCTGGATTGGGAGAGAGAAAACAGTTTGAGGGACTGGTTGAGAATTGCAGCTGTGCTACTACAGTCAGAATGGAGAGGGGGAGAACAAATCTGTGAAAGGACGTTTGGGAGTAGATCGTATAGGTCATTAAGCACACGCTCTGGTCGGAGAGGTGGTGAGCAAGTACAGGAAGAGGTTTAGACACAGAAAGCCAATCCGAGTTCATCACCTTTAAGAGGTCAAGGTCAGTGCAGGGAAACTCTGAGGGATACAGAAGGAATTGAGCTGTGCTGAGACGTTGTGATGTTTGAGATCAAGATGTTTGAGATAATGAAGGAAAAGTAAGACAAAAAGGGAAAGAAAAGCGTAGACTTATTTTTACATGTAAATATAACCAAAGAGGCTATAATGTGGGTGGTGGTAAATAAGGCCAGTTTAAACCTTCTTTGTGTTGATGCGTCTTCTACTTAGCTAGAGAATGTCTTCAGACTCAAAGTACGTGGGTATTATACTTTCTGTAAATATCTGAAGATGTTTCTGGAAATTTGGGGTGCATCAAGAAGGTTTTAAAACTGGTGAATTAAGACAAGGAGACAGAAGGAAACTGGGGATGGATATGAGGACAGAATGAATGAGATGGAGAAAGAGTAGTCAGATAAAGGGGAAGGGGATGAGGAGAATGTAACACCCTTAAAATAAAAGAAAGTAAAACCCCACAAAGGTTGATCTGTCTAAAAACATGAAATACTGGAAAAAGAAGTCAAGAGAAGTGAACTGCTAGAATGAGCCTTTAATCAGCGAATTGGTATGACAGTGACCACCTTTAAAGGGAAACTGTAATAAAGTTGTTTGAGTTGAATTAATCTATCTTTAATAGAAGGGAAATTGATTTAGGTGAATATCAATGATTTTATGTGTAATAATGGATAGATAACATCAGGTGAGTGAAATTTACTTAAATGGTTAACTGTTTTTATTTACACAACATCAAATAATGGTTTATTCCATGATACTCATTGATAGAATATTATTTTAAGGATAGGAATCTATGCCTTAAAAAGCCTTTTAAATAGTTTCATGGTTTTACGTAATATAATCTTATTTATATACAAGTGGAGTCATATATAACCTATTCATATCAGATTCAAAACTCATTTACAGATGAAATTAAACAAGGAATACTATTTTTGAGATGAGGTGATACATGGCTTTGACAGTTATAATTAATTGACTTCATGGATTTGGTTTTTCATTAATCTTGAAATCACTTTATTGGGTTTATATATTTTGTTTTAACAGAACCTAAAGGAATAAGAAGGGATTTCAGAAGCTATGATAAACCTTGGCAATTAAATGCAAAGAAGCCTAAAAAATCAAAAAGCGACCTTGCCGTATCTAATATTTCTCCATCATCACCAGACTCCAAGTCATGTAAGAAAGCTTGTTATTCAAATGCTATTCAATGTATGTGAGTTTATTTTGTTAAGAAAACAAAGACAAGGCAGTCATTTAAGCTCAACTTTTCATTTATATTTCTGGCTGTTAATCTAATGAATTTCACATTTACTTCAGCATTAACATTGAACTTTACATATATATATAGCTGATCAATCACTTACATTCTCAAATGTGTAGTGCATTCATATCTTTTTGAAATAATATTCTTTGAAACTGCAGGAGTAGTTCCCTTGTCCCTCCTGGCGAGCGGCAACATTGTGTCACATGCAAAATAGCATCTAATCTGTGTTTAATAAAACACATAAAAACAAATTCAGTCTTTTAGAGTGGAAGTGAAGGAGATTTCTGTTCAAAACATTTAACAAAAAAATTGAAGATCCTTCATCAGGTAATCCAACATTACCCTGAAGTCCTACTCATTATTTGCACAAGAAGTCCCTACATTTAATTTCTTCCCTGCTATCCAAATTTTGGCTTCTGTCTCAGTGGCCTGCCACCTTGGATTTCTCCAGATTACCGCCACATACCTGTAAACATGTGAAAGTCCTCAGCAGCCTGGAGCAAATCCCAGTTATTCTTAGAAGAAAAGAGAGCTTGCAGGATGTTCCTCCTATACATCAATTCCCTATGCTTGTTACAGAGTGAGTTGTTTGATTTTAATTCCCACAGAGAAAGGAAGGAGTAGGCAGGAAATATTTATCTTTGTTTGAAAATGTTTGAACAACCACTCTGCGAATCTGGGTCACTGGTAAAAGCACTAAATGAAAGCTGTGAGTATCTTTACTTACAGAGTAGAACTCATAAAATGTATGGTCTTAAGCACCCTACGTTATGGTCAAAGTTTTACGAAGTATTGCGAACTTCACATGTTCTTTAGAAATTATGATTATAACCAAATTATTCTGCTTTACCAGTTTGGCATATAAAGTTAGGTCCTGACGTTTTAAAAATAGGCCAATTTAAAATTGCATGGAGTCATAACAATTTACTTAGTAATATTGAACACAGTGCCTCGTACCATGAATTCATGCTAAATGGTAAAAGTGAATAAAGACAGAAATAAAAAAGTAAATCAGTTCTCAGTGTCCCTTATCTTTATGGAGATTTCTCTCTCCCGCTGAATGATAAATCCGTAACCCTAGGGGATTACTTAATCATGGAGTCAGTGCTGGATTTCATCACTTCATCATTGAGGGAAGAAAACCAAAAAGTCCCCTCATCCTACAGGTCTTGTGCGCTTTATAGGAGGGTATCCAGCCCCAGGGCGTTGCTGCCAGTCTGGCATCTGGTTAATTCCCTTTCTTCCAAGTAAACTACTTTAACCCCTAGTTCCACCAGACTGGCCACATGCTATTTAAAGGTAAATGATAACAAAGTGGCATGGGTATTTTAAAATGGCGTGTGTAGAGGCAATATATACAGCAAGAAGGCTATAGTAGATTTAGGGTTACTCACGGAAGCACATTGTCAAAACATTAAATCGCTTCTGAAGTAATAAAATGTCTTTTGGACATAGATTGTGGTGGATTAAAGATGCATTTGTTATTTCTAATCATCACTAAGAAATAGCACAAAATTCTTAAATAAAAACTAAGTAGAAGCATTACAATGACATGAAAAAATTACAAATCCTCCTAAAACAAAGTTAAGGAAAAAGTAGCAGAAACAAAGAACATTTGTCTATTATTGGACAAATAGAAACCAAACACCAATATTGTAGGCTGAAATACACACATGTCAATAATTATAATAAATATAAATGTACTAAACATTCCAATTAAATCAGATATTGTCAGGCTGGATAAAGAATGTAGATTTCCTTTTTTGAAAGAACACACTTTAAATATACAAACAGTTTGAAACACTAAGCATAAAGAAACCTATAAAGCGTATCAGACCAAGTAGAGTTCAAGAAGAATATTACCACAAATAGAGACCATATCACAATAATAAAAGGTTGTTTCATCAAAAAGGTATCAGAATACTAAAGAGGTATACACTCAAAAACAAAGGTCTCAATTACATTATGCAAAATTTTACAGAATTAAAGGGAGGTATAAGAGATGGAGTAAATGAACCAAAAAATCAGTAAGAATATGGGAGATTTGAACAACACAGTCAACCATTTTGAGTTAATTGACATTTTTGAATTCCATTCCCATTAAAGTTAGATATTCGTATGAAAAAAAGAAAGAAAAACAAAAACAACACCTGTAATTGATCCTTCCTCTTGAATCACACCTGAAGAGAGGCAAAGAATTTTGAAAGACATTCCAGTTCCTATGGATCTGTATCAAGTCACTCCAATACTTTTTCTTTTAAGTCAAATTAACATAAATTGACCATTCTACTTTGTACAATTCAATGGCATTTAGTACTTTCACAATATTGTGTTCCCTAGTCTTTACCCGCTAGTTTGAAAACATGTTCATTACCACAGAAGGAAACCCTGTCCCCAATAATCAGTCCTTAAACGTCCCCATCTCCTTCTCTGCACTGGCAACCTGCTTTCTGTCTCTATTATTTATCTGTTCTTGGCATAGGCACACTTTGGAGACAGTGTGGACTTGGTTTCAGAACTGCGATAAAGTGAATATTGCAAAATGAGTTACACAATTTTTTTGCTTTCTCAGTGCTTATAAAAGTTATGTTTACACTATACTTTTAAGAGTGCAACAGCATTATGTTTAAAGAAACGATGCACGTACTTTAATTTAAAAATACAGTATTGCTAAAAAAAGACTAACAATCTTCTGAGCCTTCATCAAATCGTAATGATTTTGCTGGTGCAGAGTCTTAGCCGGATGTTGATGATAGCTGCCTGATCAGGGTGGTAGCAGCTAAAGGCTGTAGGAATTTCTTAAAATAAGGCAGTAACAAAGTTTGCCGTATCAGATGACTCTTCCTTTCATGCAAGATTTCTCAGTGGCATGTGATGTTATTTAATAGCATTGTACCCCCAGGAGAATGTCTTTCAAATGGCAGTTACTTCTTTCAAGGCTGACTACCGCTCTATCAACTACATTTATATGATCTTTTGAATCCTTCGTGGTCATTTCAACAATGTTCATAGAATCTTTACCAGGAGTAGATTCTGTCTCAAATTCCATCACTTTCTTAAGAAAGTCCTCATTCATCCGTGTTGCATCATGTGATTGCTGCAATTGAGTCCCATCTTCCAGCTTCCCCTCTAATTTTAGTTCTGTTATTTTTGCCACATTTGCAGTTACTTCTGTCGCCGAAGTCTTGAACCCCTCTAAGTCATCCATGAGGGTTGGAATCCACTTCTTTCAAACTGCTGTTAATGGTGATGTTTGGACATCTTCTCATGAATCACCAATGTTCTCAATGACATCTAGGATGGTGAATCCTTTCCAAACTATTTTCTAATTACTTTTCCCAGATCCATCAGAGGAATCACTATCTATGACAGCTCTGGACTTATGAAATGTATTTCTTACGTAGTAAGACTGAAAGTCTTGATCCAAGGGCTGCAGAATGGATGTTGGATTAGCAGGCATTAGTCTCCCTGTATGTCTCCACTGAGCTTGTGGGTGACTAGTACACTGTCAGTGAGCAATAGTATGTTGAAAGGAATCTTTTTTTCTGAGTAGGAGCTTTTAACAGCAGACATTAAAAAAAAATAAAAAAGATTTCTTAGGATAGAAAAAAAAATAAAATGTAGAGCTGGCAAAAAAAAACAAACAAACAACACTTACTAGCCAGTTCTGTGCTGTAAACAGATGTACTGTTATCGAGGCTTTGTCATTCCAATTCTAGTGCACAGACTGAGTAAATGTAGCATAATTCTTAAGGGGTTTAGGATTGGTGGAGTGAGCAATGAGCATTGGCTTCAACTGACGACCTACGTTCGTCTCTAATAAGAGAATCAGCCTGTCTCTTGAAGCTTGGAAAGCAGGCACTGACTTCTCCCCTGTAGGTGTGAAAGTCCTTGCAGGCATCTTCTTCCAGGATAAATCTGTTGGTTAGTGTAGCCACCTTCATCAGTTATCTTAGATCTTTTGAATAACTTTCTATAGCTTCTCCATCAGCATTTGCTGCTTGATCTTGGCTTCTGTGGTAGAGAGATGGCTTCTTTCCTTCAAGCTCTGCTAATTTCCAACTTTCTTCTGCAGCTTCCTCACCTTTCTCAGCCCACATAGATTTGAAAAGAGTTAGGGCCTTACTTTGGATTAGGTTTTGGTTTAAGGGAATATTGTGTTTGGTTGGATTGCCTGTCCAGACCACTTAAACTTTATCTATATAGACAACAAGGCTATTTCACTTTCTTAGTGTTCATAGGAGTAGCACTTTCAATTTCCTTTAAGGACTTTTTTTCTTTATATTACAGCTTGGCTAAGTATTTGGTAGAAGAGGTTGACTTTTTGCCCTTTCTTGGCTTTCCACCTGACTTCCTCTCTAAGCTTAAGCATTTCTAGCTTTTGATTTTAAGTGAAAGGCGTGCAACTCCCCCTTTTACTTGAACACTTAGAAGTTACTGTAGGATTATGAATTGGCCTAATTTCAACATTGTTTGTCTCAGGGAATAGAGAGGCCCAAGGAGAAGGAGACAGGTGAGGGAATGACCAGTTGGGGGAGCAGTCAGAGCAAACACATTTATCAGTTAAGTTAGTCCTTGTACGTGGGCACAGTTCATGACACCCCAAAGCAAATATTGAATATATTAACAACATCAAGGATCAATGATCACAGAGCCCCCCAACAGATATGTTAATATGGACAAAATTTGAAATATTTCGAGAATTACCAACGTGTGTCATGGAGATACCATGTGAGCCCATGCTGTTGGAAAATGGTGCCAATAGACCTGCTTGATGCAACCAAGTTGTTGTAAACCTTCAATTTGTACAAAATGCAGCATCTGTAAAGTGTGATAAAGTGAAGCACGATAAAACAAGATATGTCTGTATGTCATGTGAATAGAATCATACAATGTGACCTTTTGTGTCTGATTTATTTACTTAGCATATTTACATGGTTAATCTACATTATAGCATGAATACTACTTCATTCTTTTTATGGCTGAACAGTATTCCATGATGTGGTTTTACTACATTTTCTTTATCTGTTCATCTGTTGATGGTACTTTTGTTGTTTCTTTCTTTTGGCTGTTGTGAACAGTATCATTTGAACATTAACATGTAAGCATTTGTTTTAATATTCTTTGCCATTATTTGTGTATGTACCTTGTAATGGAATTTCTGGATCATATGGTCATTATTTGTATAAATTTGAGAAACTGCCAATTGTTTTCCACAGAAGCTGGACCATTTTAAATTCCTACTAGCAATGTATATACAAGGGTTTCAGTTTCTCTATATCTACACCAATACTTGTTCTTTTCTTTCTTTCTTTTTTTTCCATATAAATTAGAGCTATTTGTGTAGATGTGAAGTGGTATCTCATGGAGGTTTTGATTTGCATTTCCCTAATAACTAATGATCTTGGACATTGAAGCACTCTTTTTGAGTGCTTCTTTTGGACTTCCTCTGGGCTATTTGAATATCCTTTTTAGAAAAATATCTATTTAAGTACTTTGCCCATTTTTAAATTATTCCTGATTTGTGAGAATTCTTTGTGTATTCTGGGCAATAAACCCTTATCCTTTATCAGATACATGGTGAATATTTTCACCCATTTTATAGATTATCTTTTTATTTTCTTGATAGTATTCTTTTATGTACTAACATTTTTAATTTTAATGAAGCTCAATTTATTTGTTTCTTTTTTTGTTTCTGTTTTTGGTGTCATATTTAAGAAACTTGTACCAAATCCAAGGTCATAAAGATTTATCTCCATCTTACATTCTAATATTTTTATAGTTTTAGGTCTTACATGCAAGTATTTGCTCCAATTTGAGTTAATTTTTGTGTATGATAGAACACAAGGGCCCGACTTCACTCTTGTGCATGTGGATATTCTGCTGTCTCAGCCCAGATTTTTGAAAATACTATGTTTCCTACATTGAATGATCATGGCACAGTAGATCACTTTGGAGGGTATTGTGATCATAAAAATAAGATTTTTCATTTATGAACATGAAATGTCTTCACTTATTTAAATCCTTTTTTATTACTTTAAGTAATGTTTTATAGCTTTTAGTGTACAAGACTAGTACCCTTTGTGGTTAAATTTATTCCTAAGTATTTTATTCTTTCAGATGCTATTTTAAATGTAATAAAACATTGTTATTCTTCTCATTTTCCTTTTTAGGTTATCATTGCTAGTGTTTAGAGATAAAACCGATTTTGCGTATTGATTTTATATTCTGAAACTTTGTTGAACTAGTTTATTAGTTCTAATAGTTTTTTGGTGAATTCTTTAAGACTTCTAAATATAAGATTATGCCATCTGCAGATAAAGATATTTTTACTTCTTCCTTTCCAATTTGGTTGCCTTTTAATTCTCTTTTCTTGCATAATTGCTTTAGCTAGAAATTTCAACACATGGTTGGAGAGAAGTGATGAAAGCAGGGAGGCATCCTCTTTTTGTTATTCATCTTTAAGAAAAGGTTTTAAGTCTTGTGCCATTGAGAATGGTGTTGGCTGTGAGTTTTTCCCACATGCCTTTCATCATGTTGAGGAAGTTCCTTTCTATTCCTAGTTATGTATTTTTATCATGAAAATGTGTTGAATTTTTTCAACTACTTTTTATCCATCAATTGAGATAACCATGTAGTTTTTCTCTTTTATTCTACTAATATAATATTTTACATTGCTTAATTTTTTATGTTAAATATCCCATGGATTCTTGGGATAAATTACAACTGGTTACATATGCATTTTCAGTATGCTGCTGGATTTAGTACGCCCTTATTTTGTTTAGGATTTTGCATCTATAATCATTAGAGACATTGGGCTCTAATTTTCTTTTCTTGTAATATCTTTGCTTTTGGTATCAGAACCAAATTGACCACATAGACTGAATCAGAATGTAATTCCTCTTCTTCATCTTTTCAATTTTTTGGAAGAATTTGAGAAAACTTCTTGTTAATTCTTCTTTAAATGCTGGGTAGAATTCAGCAGTTAAGCCATTTTATCCTGGGCTTGTATTCTGGGAGATTTTTGATCACTCAGACTTATTTTGATATTATCTCTGCTTAAGAATGTTCCATGTGCACTTGTGAAGAATGGGTATCTACTGTTGAAATGTGAAATGTCCTGTATACAGCTGTTCAGTCTGATTAGTTTATAGGGCTGTTCAAGTCCGTCATGTCCATATTGATCTTCTAGTCGTCTTTTATTGAAAGTGGCAATAGTAAATCTCCAACTATTATTGTAGAACTCTCTATTTCTCCCTTCAATTTTGTCCGTTTTTTGTCTTATATATTAATGCTTTGCAGCTTGGTCTTGATATGTTTATATATCTTCTTGATGGATTGACCTTTAACCATTGTATCCTTGTTTTGGGTAATGATTTTTGTCTTGAAGTCCATTTTGTCTTTTATTAGTATAGCCATCCAGCTCTGTGTGGCTTATTGCATGGAATATTTTTTGAGTATTGCATGATTTTTGAATGGAATATCTTTTAATCATTGTGTTCAAATATTTTTCTGCTATTGTCTTCTCTCCTTTTAGGGTTACCATTTTATATGTGTACATCATACAATCAAATAAGAAACTCATGACATCTTAATCAACATCTGATTGGTATTTGATATAAATTTGCATCTATTTTTATTTTAAAACATAATGAAATATCTCCTTTGGGAATATAAGTACATCTGCGTAACTAAAATATTGCCTAGCACAGATATTTGTGGAATAAAACTAAAAAGGTTTCTAAGTAATTATTCATATTTTTAAAAGAAAAAAGGCACAAATATATTGATAGTCATTATTTTTCATCTGTAGAAAAAAATACTATTACCAATTCATTTTCAAAAAATACTTCTTTCTAAAATTTTTTAAAAATAGATGCTATATGCTGATCAAACCAGTTTTATGAAGAAAAAGACAATTTAGCCTAATCCATAGATTGTAAGTTTGGTATAATATAATCTTCATGAGTACAGATCAACTTTCAACTTAAATTCCTATGGATGCATACCCAGGATCTAGGACGGTACCTGATAACATAGTTCATGCTATATGAGTGAATGAATAAATGAATAAATGAATAAATGAGGATAATTTAAGAATCTATTAATGCTAAAATATATCTTAGTTTTTATGGCCTGTCAATTTTGAAATTGTGCATTTTCAGATAACCAAAAATTAGCACTTACACAATGCAAGTTGGTATAGGGAGAAAACTCTAACAATTTTTGATACTTATTTATTATAGGTAAGATAGGCAGGGTTTTATTAAGGCCTCGTCATATGGTATTAAGTATTTCTACCAATTATCTATTGTGTGAAATGGTTGTGGATGGTAAGCAGGATTTTAGCAGAAATGACAAGGATGTCACCCATCAATTTCCTGTGCATAATAGTGTGTGCTGATCCTTTATAGCCATTTCAAATTTATAACCTTGATGAGAAAATTGAGATAAATTCATTGACTTGGGTTAAACCAAAAACTGAAACCAACTTTTAGGGGATTTATTATGTTTTTCCATTTGAGGGGTAGTATTTTTCAGTGTTTTTTTTTTTTTTTTAATGATGCATTTAGCCCAAAATATATAAAGAGAAATAGCTAGATATTTAGAGACTATCACTATCATTTTAGAGAAAGAAGGAAAGGACAATGTATATGTAGGGAAAGGACAAATTGCATAAATATAAAAACTATGAATATTGCAGAATAGTGCCTTAAAATTATGATATGGAAAGAAAGAAATCATCAGACATGATATAATGATTACACTATAGTCAATTTTTTGCGTATTATAACTACAGTATGAGGGATTTAACACATTAACTGCCATGTGAGTTGTATTTAACTTATGTTGTTTCATGAGCTTAACACGAAAGCGTAAGGGCTCATGAAGCATATATAATTCAGACATCTCTTGATGTAACTTAACCTGATAAAATACTGTGGTTCCAAGGAAAAACAACTTTTTTTTAGTGGGATGGTTGATGTGTTAAAATGAAAGTAAAGTAATATGGGAGGAATTTTCAGATAAGAACATTAGCATTTATTGTATTTTATTTATCATATTATATTTTAAAATATAATATTTGGAATTTAAAATTTTTAATTTAAATTTTAGAATATAATAGAAGATCTAAGTAAATTGAATTATTTTAGCTTAAAAGAAATGGATAAACTGCATCTCAAAAGTCACGTGGAAGCAACAGTAAATTTATTTTTTAGCCCACTGACAAATTATTAGTAGAGGTCGCAGTGAGTCAGAATTTGAGTGTAAACAGTTGTTTAAAAGTTAGCCCAGCTCGGTTTGCTTTTTTTGTGACATAGTGTCCTCATTAGGGAAGATTGAGGAATGACCATCTGCAGAGTGCTGTGAATAGCTTCCTGTTTTGGAGAGAGCTCTGTCTCAGTGACCTCAAAGACCCTTTCTAATCATGGATCTGTCATCTCCTATGGGTTATAGTATATTGTCGATGTTGTTCTTCAGTTTTTCATTTTTCTTGGGGATACTTTTTAAACAATGTATTTAGACTGTCAGTTGAGTTTTTAAGATGCCATATGACCTAAGTAAGGTTTTTAAACTCTCAGAAAACTTTAGAGATATTCTCATCCCAAGACTATATCCTGGACTGATGACCTGGCAAATCTCCTTCCATAGTTTATCAAAATAGTGTTTGAAATCACCCAATATAGTTGATTAAACCATAGTTGTTGTCCTAGATTTGGTTCCTGTGGTAAGATGTGCAAGATGTATTCACATTAATACACCATTATGTTATGTAAGATGTACTGCATTGTTGTAAGTTACAAAAACATAAAAAGAAGCTGGACTTAGTTTTTTGTCAGAAGTTGCTAAGGAAAAGTTCTTGGGTATGGTATTAGTTCTATGTTGTGAGGCATATAACCACCCCAAAACTCAATGACTGAAATTTTAATAGTTTCTCATAGTTCCATGGGTTGGACTTTGCAACCCTTACTTGGCTAGTCCCTGTGGTGTCTTCTGGGGGAGAGCTGCAGGTGTTGGACTCAGCTGGGATGATGGGCAGCTGGGCAGTTGGTTGAGGATGATCACTATACTTTTTTTTAACCTATGCTCTTATTTTATAAATTAAAAAAGGAGAAAAACCCTGATGACGTATAGTGATTTCCAGGAAATTAGTGACGTAGATTTTTTATTAGAGAAATTATTCAAAGAACATTTTCTTTTTGTTCAAAGAATATTAACAAAAGTGCCAATGTTTTGAGGCATCTAGTGGAAATATTAACTGTTCCCACATCTAAGCTCTTAGACCTGGGCATAGCCCTGAATGAACTGTGAGGTAACAGCAGGGGGTCTGGAGAGTTTTCTAGACTGATCATGGTCGCTACATCCATTCTCCAGGGTTTGAATACTGTTATGGTAATGTTACCTGAAATCCCAGAAGCTCAGATGAAGCAGATGTATTTTAAAAAATTTTTAGTTTTATTAAATTACTGAAGCAATATTTGCTTTTTGACAATTTAAAATATACAGACATAAAGGAAGAGAAATAGTCTTTTTTCTCTTCTCCTCCCTCAAGTTCTTCTCCCCTAGAAAGAGTTTTTTATGTCTTTATAAATACAAAGATATATAGGGATAGATTCCTTTTTTTATATCCTTATATATACAAAGATATAAGGGGATATGTCTTTGTGTATCCCTTTATTTGTACACCCTCACAGATGGGTTGATTAGTTGCACAAAGAATCTCCTCAAACTGGACATATTCTTAAGCATCTTGTTTTTGTTATTTTAAAGTACATCGTGCAAATATCCCCATGGCAATAAACTTATATTTAACTTAAGATTTTTGGATAATTGTATGCTGTAGCACAGAGTGAGTGTGCCATAAACTATTCAGCCTATTGAAGGACATTTAGAGTATGCACAATAGTGGTCCGCAGCCTTTTTGCCATCAAGGACCATTTTCATGGAAGACAATTCTTCCACAGACTTGGTGGGTGGGTGGTTTGGATCTGATTTAAGTGCATTATGTCTCTACCTCAGATCAAGAGGCATTAGATTTTCTTCTAAGGATCCTGCAAACCTAGGTCCCCTGTATACTCAGTTTGCAGTATGGGTCCTGCTCCTGCGAGAGTCTGATCTGATGGGGGCGGAGCTCACGTGGTGATGTAAGCGATGGGAAGTCCTGGTTCCTAACAGGCCATGGACTGGTGCCAGTCTGTGGCTTGTGGGTTGGAGACCATAGAAGTATTGAGTTTTCCAACCATAAACTATTTGCTGAAATAAACAAATTCTTGCATTTTCTGTGAAAATAAACAACTCTGGACAGAGGTACACAAGCACAGGTCTTTTCTTTTCTTTATGATGACTTACCAGACACCAAGATTTCTGGGTCACAGGGTTGGTGCACTTTTTGCTGTAACAGATATTGCCAGGTTACTTTTTTAAAAAGTGACAGAATGGCACGTTTTGATAGTTAAAGATTATTTTCTATACCCTTAGCATGTGAATAATTTTTTACATTTATTTTATTTGCTTTTTATAAAAACATATACGTAGTTAAAAAAATAAATTAGTACTATGACATAGCAGTGTCCTTCTTTCCCCCCAACTCTGCTTCTTGCCTGGAAGCACTGTCAGCTCATTTCAAAGTTTTTTATTGGCGCCTACGTCTATGCACCTGACCATAAAAGGCTCTCATTTTAAACTGGAGGCATCATCTCTTGACTTCCTTCCTCCTGTGTGCTTCAGACTCCATCCTGCATCTCATCCTAGCAGTACAGTAATGCAGTGTTTCCATATGTTGATTAAATATTTATGTCACGCTGATATTATTATGTCTATATTAACATATTTCACAGTTGAGCCAGTGTACAACTATTGTTTTCTAGACTTGATCATTTTCTTGCTTTTCTGTTTGTTGTTTTATATACTCATCACTAAAGCTTCATTAAACCCTGTGCAAAGAATGATCCCCTTTTCCATGTGATCAAAGACAGCAAGTAATCTTAACTTCCATTTAATATTTATCTTTTATTTATTTGAAAAATTTTAGAGCCCTCTTTTCTGTAGGCTTCTGTCCTTTTGTCCTACTCTGGGCTCCTTGGTTTATAGACCTTTCCTCAGCTGTCTTACGAGATCATATTCCTGGGAATTTCCTGTTTTCAAGTTTTCTTGTGGGATATCACCTGTTTCTCGAATTGCAAGTCTTCTCATTTTGTGGTTTATTTGCTCATTTTGGTGGAACACCTCCACGTGGAACTTTCAGGGAGTTGCTTTGGTGAGATACACTTTTGAGTTCTTGTAAGTATAAGAACTTATACTTTCTTAGTAGTGTATAAAATTCTAAATTAGAAGTAATCTTAGGTTGGAATTTTGAAGGAATTGCTTCTGGCCTTTCTTAAAAGCAACTGTGTTGCTATTGAGAAGTCTGATGTCAATTGGCTTTGCTGTTTTTGGCCTTGAGAACTTGTATAATCTTTTCTTTATTGCCACAATTTAACAATTTTCGATAATGTGCCTGGAATTGTACTGGACATTTAACCCTTTAAATCTGGAAAACGATTAAGTTCTTATCTCTTTAGTACTCTGATTTTGTTTCCTTGGACCAAAGTTTTAACATTTAAATAGTTATCTATTCTGAAATGCTGACTTTCTTGGCATGTTTCTCTTCAGATAGGCTTAAGTTTCAGTTTTCTTTATCTTGCTAAAGCCAGTTAACCACTCATCAGTCTATTTAGCATCTTCCCCCAATATGTTGCTATTTCTTGCCTAGTAATGTCTTTCTTTCTTGCTCAACTAATTCTTGGAGGGAAAAAAAAAATCCCTGGACTGTAATGTAATTTTAGAGGAAATTTGGGGGGAAGGGAAGGTAAATATAGGTATTGAGTCTTCCATGTCTTTTTAGAAGACATGATAGGAATCTCTTTAAAATATTAACTAGTTGCTGATGAAGTTAGTAATTACTTTTTAAGCTGCTGACATAACATAAAATTGACTTTGCCTGTGTTTTTCTCTCTACGTTACACAAACAATTCGTTTTAATCAATACCTGAATTTTCTCTTCCATCATTGCTGCCACACTTCCATTTACTCGTTCAGTTAAAACATTTTCTTCAAACCCAGATTTATATCTTCCCATCTGTTTGCTCACAAGAAGATCATCTCCAAGATGAACTTTTTTTAAAATTCTGCACATTGGTCTTGGTACCGTCTTTCACATAACGATGAATAGTGAGTTTATATTATTATGTAGCATGCTTATGAAATAACCATTTTTTCTAAACATAGTGCCAAGGTCAGTAGAGCACCCTAAATGGAACTGGAGGACTAAACCAGAAAGCCGTGATTTTGATGAACTGAATCACATCCTTCAAGAGAGCAAGAAGCTGGGGAAAGCCCTTGAGAATCTCTCTCGAAGTAAGTTCATTTGCTTGATTATAATTGAAATTCCTAACCAACATTAAAGCAGAAACATTCATTACTGGTACCAATAACCAATTTCCAACACCCTCATTATAATTCTGTGAGAGACTGAGGAATTTTAAAGGCAGAAGATTGGAAATGAGGATCAATTTTGCATATTTCGTGGGTAGGTTGCTGATGTAGAAGGAATTATGGAACCCCGAATACCAAGCTCTCTGCATGGTTTCTTCTCCTCAGTTTACAAGTGCACCTAATAGCATCTTGATCTTTTTTTGAAACCATTTTTGAGCGACTATATAATTAATGAACATACCTATGGTCTCCACGAGTTTTGATGTCTCCAAGCTTCTTAAGGATAGTAACTAGAGTCTTCTTAGAGTCCTTTTAGAGCCTTGCACCATGTCTTGTAACTTTTTCATTAAAGCAATGGCTGTGAGCTGAGGCCTAGGTTAGAGTTTTGCTCTGGCATCTATGAGGTTAAATCATTAATTCCACGAGCCTTGGTTCTCAAGAAGACATGAGTGTGCCTCTATCTTCTGGTAGGCGTTAAGGTTTAAAGTGATACATTTCAAGAAATAACTTTTAAATAAATGTTATTATCAGGAGAACAGGCAATCAAACAAGTGTTTTGATTTGATAAGTGCATTCTCTTATGGTTTTAGTGGTGTGTTCTAAGTATTCCTACCTTTCTTTGGTTCTGTAAGTTATACTCAGTTTAAAAAATTAACCACCATTAGAAAGACTTTAAGGCCATGGCCTCAGCAAAGAAAGGATTTTAGTCAGTGCCATGAAATATTAAAGATTTTAGGTAGAAAGTAGTTAGAACACTGGCAGATTTTACTGGATTATATTCAGAGTCTGTGTTTTTTCCCAGATAACATAGTCTTACTAATTTCATGATTTGTATTAAAATTCAACATTGTCCTTTGGTTTGTTTTGGGAGACATTATATATATACATACACACAGATATGTATACAAATATCATATTATATATTACATATGGTGTATATATAAACATGTGTGTATGAGTTATATATGTAGCTTTAGATTTTTTACATTTCCTCATTTATGCCTCCCTAAAGTCTTTTTTAGACTTCTGTGTAGTGAACCTTTTTCATAAGTTAAGCTGCTTTATGATAGAATCTGAAAACTTTGCTTTAGTAGAAATCTTCTGGGAAGGATTCAAGGAAGTTTGGCTAGATTTACTTCTGGCATGAATAACAATAAAGTGAGTTTCAAGTTATTACTATGTTATATTCATGAAAAGAGCCTGATCCTATGAATATGGCAAAGGCATATATTAATATTTATAAATCTCATACCGTTTCAGGTAAAACTTGTGGCTCTTTACGGCCTCGCAATTTCTCTAAGAATGTTAGCTAAAAGAAGGATGATTGAGGAATAGGAGTGATTATTGCACGTATCTAAATATGTAGTCTGTCAACTTTTGTCCTTAAAATGTGGCAGTTGCCTTGAAAACACTGGTACTGTTGTTAATTCTTAAGATACTAGTTGATCTGTCCTCAAAACTTTTTAATAAAGGGATTTGACTGCACTTCAGTAATGTGCTTGCCCAGATTTTGTAGCAGGAGTGTCAAAGTTCAAGCTCTGGTCTCTCCTAGAAAACCTGGCTGTGGCCTTACAGCTTGTCTCAGCCATTCAGGTTGCAGTGACACCATGGTATGGACTGGGTGGCTTATAAACAGTAAAGAATTCATTTCTTACAGTTCTGGATGTGGGAAGTCCAAGATCAAGGTGCTGGCAGATTTGGTGTCCAATAAGGACCTGTTGTCTTGGTTCACAGAGGGTAACGTCTCGTTGTATCCTCATATGGTGGACGGCAAGATAACGCATTGGGATTTTTTTAGAAGGTTATTGGTCCCATTCAGGGAGTTCTGCCTTCATGACTTAATCACCTCCCATGCCCCACCTCCTAACACTATCGCACTGGGGCTTCAGTTTTAACTTATGAATATTGGGGAACCAACATTCGCACAGGTGGACCCTCACAACTGAGTCCTGTGATCAGAAGCTAGTGGGAGGCTTGTTTAATATTTGGAGGGTAACAGTCTAGAGAAACAACAAAGGCTGGGGAGCAGTCCTTGGTCCGCAGTGTAGAAGAGGTGCAGATATGAGACATTGCCCTTGGGATAAAGTCAGAGCCAAGACTATCACGAGTGTCAGCAGCGGAGCCAGAATGAAGTGGAAGTGTCGGCTCCTTTTACAGGCTGGAGGGTTGATTTTGGCTTCACTTAGTGGTTTTTGAGAGACTCTATCTTTTGAGAGTATTCTAATGCGTTTATCTGGGGATAAAAAGATGGTTGGCAACATAGAAAAGAAATTTTCTTTTGTCTCTTATTTATTTGTGTACCTTTCTGAACAAAGTGATACTTTCTTGGACTGACTTGAGGTTTTATGATTTTCAGTATTTGAGTTTTGAATATTGTATCCATATCTTAGGCCCAACTGTTGACCACCAAATTATCAGCCTCCGTGCAGCTATACTATGTACTAATGTTTGTTTAGCAATATAGTTGGTTGGAGTTTAGCTCTGTAATTGCAAACCTGCTTCTTCCATTATCCTGAGCCAGGGTGTAATTCATTCTTGTTAGAACTCATCTGACTCTTGTAATAGTTTCAGGTTAAAAACTTTCTCTAATTTGATGGAACCTGATTGCCCATTGTTTTAGTTAGGAGGACATGGGGGATGGAATTTTCCTCCAGGAATGGTCAAAAGGTGTACTGCAGGTCTTGATACTGTGACTCTCTCTTCAGCGGCCTAGCCTTTGATGGAAAAAGTTCAAAGTTTTTTATAATCTACTCATTTTAGTACAGTCTCTGGTGAGAATTCATTCTTTGATTTATCTTGGTTGTACATTCTTTAAACATCCTATATGTTCTAGAATGATCATTTCTTTTTCAAAGTGATGAAATTAGCTCAGCACCTGTCAACAAATTTGAGAATCTTAAATACACACACAGACACACACCATTTTAGGACAGGGCTCAAATATTAAGAGTGGAGACCAAATTGTCTCTCCAGGTTGCAAACGTGATTGCTGTTTGAGTAACCACTGCACCATGCTCTTTTTCTGGCTTTCTGCAAATCTTTCCATGTAATGTTCTGTCTCAAAAACAGTCATAAGTTGTAGCAACCTCCAGGATATTACTGTCTTATAAGGGTAGGCCTGCTGAGATGATGTACAGGGGCTTAATGCAATGCGGTAGGCCTGGTGGGTTTCTGGTGCCTGGATCACTCACTTTGTAGCCTTTCTGAGCTTTCTTCACACATGATTACTTCTCTCCTCCCAGGAAACCTGGACTCTTAACCATTCCTTCAAGTATTTGCCTCCATTCAACTTTCAACTAGCAAGGAAAATTATTTCTAAACAGTGGAGCTGTGAAGATGTAAGACTTTCACATCTGCAATGAATGCATCTTATCCAGCAGGTGTGACTGGAAGATGACGGGCTCCCCTCTGTGTGTGCTCCCAGGTCCCAGGATCTCATTACTGTGTGTATGAACTTTAGTTGATTAAAGTGGTATTAGTTGATCAAGTTGTCAGTTATCTCCACAGTAAGGTTATTATCCTTCCCTGAGCCGATAATAAAAATCTTGATAGCAATACTTACTAGGGAAAATACCCTATTTCTTTTCAAATTTGCACTCACTAATTTTAGCATTTATTCCTAGATCTTTCCTGCAACTATCATTATTGCAGTATTCTAAAGGTGATTTTGTATTTGTTTCATTCTTTCTACATTTATTCACTGAAGCTCTTCTGTAGTAAAGAGATACAAATATAGACTTCTCGGAACCCCTATAATAGGGCCTAATCTCATTTGCTGGTGACTGGCTGTATGCCCATTAGAATATTTAGATATGGCAGTGAACATGTAGGTGGTCTTGGATATGAACATCAATATAGTCTATATTGACACATCTATATTGATCTCTAATAGGTACTGAGGAGGTACAAGGAGCCAAAAATATATGTATTCTAAGGCAAAACCAATTCTCTTTGATTTCTCTTGGTTTCAAAAAACTAAATTTGCCAGATTAAATTTATTCACTAGCTCAAGAAGTAATATCTAGAAAGGATGGATTCCATAAGAGGCCTCGGTATTTCTTTTTCTATCTTCATTTTTCAGTCTCTTTTTCTATTTCATACACATATCCTGAAACCTGGCAAACTACCTCCAGAGATTTGTGTTTCACTAGAGGTCTGCAGTAGTGATTTCAACAATTATTAATTCTGAGAATGGTCTGAGTCACATGAAGATAAAATAATTTTGCTTCCACCAATTCTTTGTGGGAATCAGTACATATAGATGTGCAACTGACTCCTGAATGCTTACTTGTAGGAAACTTTTTCAGAGAATGAAAGCAAAAGGCTCACTTTCATTGGACACCTGTTTCTTCATTCTGAATTCTTCTTAGGTAGAGACCATCTTCCCCTTTATCTGTGCCTCAGCCTCAACACACACATACTCATACTCCCCACCCCCACGCATCTGATCTTGAAAAATGCGAACTCATTCAGTTTTAGGTACATGCTTTTGAATATAGTTTGCATCCTCCATTATATTCATTTTCAGCCCCATAATGAACACCAGCTGGAGCAGACAGAAGTGCTGGAGAGAACACTGGCCTGGAAGGCACCTTGGGTTCTGCTCTGCCACTTGCTGCCCCCTGTCAAGTCCCGCACTTGGACTGATTGCTCAGTTTCCTCTAAGAAGAGAAGGCTTTGCACTAGACCTCCCCACAGATACCCTCTATGAAGAGAAGGCATTGCACTAGACGGCCACACAGAGGCTCTTTGATTTGGACAAGTCTTGAATTGAATGATGTATAATTCATTCTTTTGAAAGTTAAACCACACTTCTGGCTTACAGATGGCTTACAGATGATGGTTTGACTTGCTTGCATTCTTTCTGGCTCTTTCTTCTCACTGGGCTCTTCATGTGTCGTGATCCCCTGGACATTTCCCGTACATCAGTTTCTCATCCTTTTTCATCTCTTTCCCGCACTTCCGACCTCCCTCTTCCCCTTCTAGACTTAACCGTGGACCAGTTTTACCCATAAGCTTGTCCCTCTTGTTTCTGTACTTCTGACTCATCCCCTCATAACATTCCTGGCCGTGAATAAAAGCCTCCGCCATTGTGTCTGCTTCACTAGCAAGGGTGAGAGTCCCTGGGGAAGCTGGCACGTGACAGCTGAACCTCATCCTGCAAATTCATGGCTTTCAAGGCTGACACTTATTCCTCTCTCTTCTCCCCTTGCAACTATGAAAAACACACACAGAACTCTGCAATCCCCGACACTATCCCTGCCTCACTGTTTCAGCAAATGGCCTGCCTGGCAGGAAAACATGTTATCAAATGTGATCTCATTCTTCCCTCTCTCCCACCTACATCGGCCCTTCTCCCTCCATTCTCATAGGAGAAGGTGTTTCTCTGGTGTCTGTGGTCTTGATTCCATTTTCTTTCCACTTCTCTGGATCTGATCCTATTAATTGTCTTTTTTATATTGGTAAACTCTGATTCCAGCCCGCCTAATTATTGGCTTTGTGACTTTGGAAAAATTTCTTTACCTCTCTGTGTCTCAGTTATCTTTCCTATAAAATCACAATAACAGTGGCACCTATTTGGTAGAGTTTTATCAAATGAGACAGAATATCAAAGTGCTCAGTGTGGGGCCCGGTATGTTCTAATCGCTAATTTAATATTAGATATTGTATTAGATTTCTTTTACAACTTAATTATTACCACAAACTTAGTGGTAAAACCCACAAATTTCTTATCTTATAGTTTCTGTGGCTCAGCAGTGTGGGTGTAAGTTAGCTACTCAGAGTCAAGGCAGGTGGAAATTAAGATGTGGGTTGAGGTTACAGTGTCCCGTGCATCCCAGGGTCCTCTTGCAGCTCACTCAGATGATAGGCCAAGGTCAGTCCTTGCAATTGTAGACAGATCCTGGTTTTCTCGGTGGCTGGGCACTGCTCTCAGAAACAGGAGACCCTTCTCAGGTCCTTGCCTGGTAGCTTCCTCCTCTCACAATACTGGTTTACTACTTTTTCTTTGAGGTCACAGTAGAGCATTTCCCAGCTGCTTCATCTTTTATCTCCAATCTCTCCTGATTAGGTTAGGGCCACACAACATAATCCCTCTTCTGATTTGCTCACAGTTTTCTGGTTACTATTCTAACCCCTTCATACTCAGGAAGCCCACTCAGACTCAAGGGCAAGGGTTCCTCGGTGGGATCTTGCAGGGCGTCTTAGAATTCTGCCTATCAAAGATGCCATTACTGCAGTTACTATTCAGCCACCTCTACCGTGCTCTGGCTAAGCACTGCCCCGCAGAAATGCAACTTGAGCCGCACAAATGATTTTATGTTTTCAAGAAGACACATTAAAAAAATAAGCAAAATGAAATGTGAAATAAGTTTCAGTAAATTATTTAGCTCAAAACATCCAAATTATTATTATCATTTCTACCTCTATTTCATTTAAACAACTATCGAGATATTTTACATTCTTTTTATTTCATTCTAAGTCTTCAAATGCTGGTGTGAATTTCTTTCACAGCCCATCTCTGTTCAGACTAGATACGTTTTAAGTGTGCAGTGACCTCGTGATGATAGGAAAGTACAGCTCTAAGTCAGTTTGAAAACAGGCACACGCACAAACTCTTCAGCTGAACTCTGGACAGCACCCGATTTCCTTCTTGTTCTTCCATCCAAAGTTTCAGAAGGAGGAGTCAAGGCTCACCGTCTCCACGTGCTCATCTTCTTTTCCCTCCTCAGTGCCATTCTATTATTGCGCCTGTTATTCCACTGAAACTCTTGTCTCTCTGGTCACCAGTAGTTGCTTCTTCTTCTTCTTCTTTTTTTTTTTTTTTTTGGTAGAGACAGAGACTCACTTTATCACCCTTGGTAGAGTGCCGTGGCATCACACAGCTCACACGAACCTCCAACTTCTGGGCTGATTCTCTTGCCTCAGCCTCCAGGACTACTGGTGCCTGCCACAACGCCCAGCTATTTTTTTGTTGCAGTTTGGCTGGGGCCAGTTTTGAACCTGCCACCCTTGGTATATGGGGCCAGCGTCCTACCCACTGAGCCACAGGCACCGCCCCCATTGCTTCTGAATTACTAGCCTGAGTGAGCAATTTTGCAATCCTTGTCTTACAAAATTGCTCTGGTAGTTTAAAGCCTGTCTGAGCGTGTCCTCTTTGGGAACCCACGCTCGCTCGGTCCTCTTCCACACCACTTCCTGCAGGGCTCAGGCAGGAGCTCCTCTCTCTTCCCGCTGCTTATATGCTATTCCTAGGGTTTGTCCTCCACCTTTTTTTTTTTTTCAAATGCTCTCTCCATTCAATCTTGCC
>CAUYON010128755.1:0-13574 GCA_963573935.1 Arctocebus calabarensis
TATATAGTGATCAAGAAAATGCCATGAAGGCTAACTGTAACAGTACGATCAAAACATTTCTGAATGTATATGAATCGTGCCCTATGATTGCACCAATGTACAGAATTATGATTCAATAAAATTATAAAAAAAAAAAATGAAGAACAAATAAAATTAAATCTACAAACTTACCAGTATTTCAATGGGAACTATGGGCTGGCTTTTGGCTAATGAGATGGTCAATGTCCGGTTCCATATTTGTCATTGCTAGTCATAAGTGATGCAAATGTGCATCAGTTAGTCTAGATTTGGTTGGAGATTTCAGATGTTTCATTCTGGAAAAAGTCTGTTCACAGACATAAATGCTACCAAAAATGGTTACCATTTTGAGTGCATGGGCCCTGAGATTAGGATGTGTCTCAGAGGGGAGAGATGCATAGAAATTAGGAAGGCTGCTTGACTTGAATGTGTCTTTCAGAAAGTCATAATTCTGCAGTTCAGCCAGTTCCATTTGGTAAATTGTATCCACATTTTCTTTTCTTTCTTTTTTTTTTTCAAGATACTTTATTCTTAAAACAGGTCACAACACTAAGTTTTTGGCCCATTCTGCCACCGTACAAGCTACAAATGCTTGCTGAGCAGTGGAAGGGTGCTCTTTCATAGCATGTCTGAAAAGTGAATAAAAATACATATAAAACAAATATTCAAATAGTTTCCATAGGACCACTAAGTGTGATCTCATCTCCTAATCTTACATATTGTTGCGTCTATGCCAACCATAAAAAGACATTTCAAAACTAGCAATAATTAAGTGAAATGATCCCCCAAATCCCTTAATTCAAGCTAACCTCGCAGTTAACAGCTACAGAATGATATCTACACATTAATGCTAGCGGAAGCACAAGTTGCTGGGTGACCTTTCATTCCACTTTCCCAAGCACAAGACACAGGTAGAGTGCCAACATCCTGCTCTTCTATTTTGGGTAGGTAGTCGGGGTTCTGGATTTGCTGCACAAGTTGCCACGTCAGTCCTGACATCACATAGTAGATAGTTAGTCTCTGGAATCCATTGAAAGTAGAAGCAGCAGGTACAGTGTAAGCACCCATATTTTCAAAGAGCATCCACTTGCCCACATGCATTTCTGGCAGGTCACAGTGCTCAACTATCTGGTCAAGGCCATTGCATGTTGGTCCCCATATGCTGGGTGAATAATACTTCTCATCTGGTTTAGGTCTGTTTTACAGAAGAGGCTTTACATGAGCAAGATCATAAAGGATGCAATTACATGATCCATATACTCCATCATTGATGTAATACATAAAGGTTTTTTCACTGGACTCATCTTCATCATCAGAGCCTATCTGTTCCCATTTTCTGGAACCATATGTTGGTTCCCATATGCTGGATGAATAATCTCATCTTCATCATCAGAGCCTATCTGTTCCCATATGCTGTTCCCATATGTTGGTTCCCATATGCTGGATGAATAATACTTCTCATCTGTTTTAGGTTTTAGGTCTCTTTTACAGAAGAGGCTTTACATGAGCATGATCATTAAGGATGCAATTAAACGATCCATATACTCCATCATTGATGTAATACATAAAGGTTTGTTCACTGGACTCATCTTCATCATCAGAGCCTATCTGTTCCTTTAATATAATTTTTTTGGCAATATTAACTGCAAGTGTGAAGGCAGATGCAACATAATATCTGCCTGGCTCAGCTATGATTCTCACTCCAGAGTCTGATGGAAAGTACTTGTCCAATGCTAGTTTGATTACACCAGTGAACTTTTCAATTTTAAGCTTCACATCTTCAGATTCAGGAAAGCCACCACCAATATCAAGCAGGTACATGCTGAAATCAACCTCAGCTCTCATGTCAAAGACACAGCGGGCTTCAGAGATTGCCTGCATGAAGGTCTCAGGATTAGTACATCCACTTCCTATGTGGAAGCTGACACCAATTACATCAATATGTGGCTCTTTTGCCTGTTCCAAAAGAAGTCTGCTGGTTTTGAGTGTGGCACCAAATTTAACACTGAGTTGACAGACTGCTTTGGAATCATCAATGGCAATCTGCAAAACCAACTTGGCCTTTGGATGTGCTCTGGCAACTTTCATCAACTAGACTCCACTGTCATCATCTGGACCCCATTATTGGCAGTGTACTTAATTTTGAGACACTTGTTTACAAGGATTTGCATAGATAATCCTCTCTCTGGAGGCACCTGGAGACTTTGCACCAATTGTATTTCAGTCTTGCTAGCACAGTCAAATCCTCTCCCAATGGCAGCAAGGGTCTTCACAATGGCTCTACTCAGTCATTATATTTGACTGAATGAAAGGGAGTGACACAAGGAAGAGCTTTTAGCCATCTCCAGTGTTTCTTCAGAACATCTCTGACGTCTGCTACATACAAAAACTTCATTGATTTTTTGGTCCAGAATGTCCTTGGCAGTAAAACCTTCATCAAGCAAATAGCAGTCAAACTCTTCACTACTAATGTTGTTCATGGTTTCTTGATGTGTCTTTGAAAAACTAAGAGAAGGAATTTAAAGAAATACTTCCAGCTTCTCACAAAGGCAATTCTCCAGGAATTCTGAATTCCACTGCATGTGACCTCTGAGCAACAGTGGAAACGTTCTTGGAGCATCTGGGCACCGCAGTCCAGCCCCATGGAGAAGCCGGAAAGCTGCCACCTGCGTAGAGCCGGAGCCGCAGGAGGGCTCGGCTGCCCCCCCACACACACACACCCATCAGCGCCTGATTCCCACCTGCTGGAGACTCTGGCCTGAGGTGGCACCTGAGCAGCGACTTCAGGGACTGACCTCCATGTTCTCAAAGTTAATAGAAAATGGGTTATGGAAAAGCTGTATGTCCTGTTCATGGAGATGAAGCTCTTTAAATCTAAACTGGAGCTCCTTTTGCAACTTTCCAGTGAATCCACACATGTTGTGTTTGGGAATGCAACCAATAGTTTTTCTACTAACAGATTTTGTGGGGTGGGATGAGTCTGCTGCTAAACAGGACAGGCAGCAGAGGCAAAAACACCCGGCGGGCTGGATAAACATCCTCAGCGGGCCACATGTAGCCCATGGGCTGAGTTTGAGGACCCCTGGCTTAGTACAACCAGAATCAGAGGGCAAATGAGTGTGAATGGCTCAGTCCATAAAGGTTAGCCTCCCAGATGTAATGGAGGATGAAAGATGGAGAGTGGATTTGGGTGAGCTAATCGGGAATATTCCTCATTATCTATCTTGCCTTTTATTCCAATGAAATATTTATGTCACCCAGCACAGGAGACCAACAAAATGTCATCAACTACCGTCTCATCTCTGGTAGATGAGCATTCAGCAAGTAGTAAGAGGGGTGAGGGAAGAGGAAATACATAGCATAAACCATAGTTCCTATATTCTCTGATTTTTTTTATTATCATGGCTTCCCTCTTCTGCCATCTATTCCATTTCTCTCATAATTTCTGCAGATGTCTTCTTATTAAGTTGCTGATGGAAAATGAAAAAGAAAAAATTCTCTAAGTCAGTAACTACTAATCAGGGGCTGAGCTGATTTGTTCTAATAAAAACATTACTTCTGCAACTACAGCTGTGATTAGCATCATTAAGTGATTAAGTTTGCACTAATCCAGCTGGGCATGGTGGTTCATACCTGAAATCCTAGCAATCTGGGAGGCTGAGGTGGGAGAGAGGTATCCCTTGAGCTTAGGAGTTTGAGACCAGCCTAAGCAAGAGTGAGACCCTGTCTCTAAAAATAATAATAGTAATAAATTTGCACTAATCCACAATCATTTGCCCACACCTATCTGGCCTTTGCTTGGCCAAAAAAGGTCAGGTAAAGGGGAAAGTGGTAGGACAGTGTTCCTCAAACTTTAATGTGCATATGACTCATTTGAGGATCTTGTTAATTTGCAGATTGTGATTCACAGTGGGTACATATCAAGAGTCTGAATTTTTGGGCGGTGCCTGTGGCTCATCGAGTAGGGCGCCGGCCCCAAATACTGAAGGTGGCAGGTTCAAGCCCGGCCTTGGCTGAACTGCAAAACAGAAAAATAGCCAGGTGTTGTGATGGGCGCCTGTAGTCCCAGCTACTCAGGAGGCTCAGGAAAGAGAACCGCCTAAGCCCAGGAGTTAGAGGTTGCTGTGAGCTGCATGATGCCACGGCACTCTACCGAGGGGTGATAAAGTGAGACTCTGTCTCTACAAAAATATAAAAAGAGTCTGAATTTTTAACAAATGCCCAGGTAACGTAACCAGGTAAGACAAGTTCGGAAAACTGGCATTATTTAGTAAAGTTGAAAGCATGCATACCAGCTTTTTACCTTTTGGATTTTTTTATTTTCTCCATATTAAGTAAATAAAGCAGACATGACTAGGGTCTGTCAATGTTGGGGGACTAGCAGAGGCTCCCATCATTCATCCAATTTCCAATCTCCAGCAGTACTACATTTAGACCTTTGTTTTGACCCCACGGCCACCTGACCCCACTTATTAATAACAGTTTATAGATTTCTCCTCCCCTGGGATGAGTTCCTTGACTGTCCCCTTTTGTCTTTCCACATTCTCTTGTAAATTTCTCTAATTTTCTTGCTTACCTCTTGTTTCAGCACAATCATTCTCTTGGGAGGTGATCCTCAGGCTAGCAACCGTAGCTTGAACAGACTAAGCTTGGCTCAATGTCAGGATCTACCCTAACACTCTCCTTTATTTTTATTTTAACAATAACCAAGTGATTATATTGTTATTTTATATTTCCCTATATATCCAGTAAGCCAGCATCTTAGGGGTTGGTTCTATTATTTCTAACTCCCATTGGTAAATTTGCCTACAGAAACTAATCACAGCTCAGCTTCAATTCTGTACCATGGGTGACCCACTGGCTATCTAGGAATCAACAGTTCATTAACCACCACCCTCTCATCCTTCCTCTTCCCAAACCATGCTTATGCCATGTTTCATTAAGTCAGACTTACTGTAGCAAATCTCCCTTCTGAAACTAACTCACTTGTGGAGGTCCCCAAGACTACCCTCAGATTCAATGATTCATTGGAAAGGCCTAGAGAACTCAGAAAATCCATTATTATCATGTTATGGTTTATTACAGTGAAAGGATAGAGATTAAAAATTAGCAAAGGGAAGAAGCGCATAAGGTTTCCAGGAGGGTTCCATAAGTGAGTTTTCAGTGTCCTCTCCAGATGAAGTTTTGGGGACAGTGCTTACTTCTCCTAGGAACAATGTGTGGCAACCAGTATTGCCAACCAGGGAGCTTACCTGAACCTTAGGGCCCAGGGTTTTTATTGGGGGTTAGTCATATAGATAGGAAGAACCACTCAAGTGGCTGACCTTAATCTCTGTCCCCTCCAGAGAGCAAGCTGATTCCACTTTTCTCAAGGATCCCACTATATTTCACATTGTTAGCTAGACTATCTGACATGGCCCAAGGCCCAAAGGAAAACAAACTTACAATGCAGGACATTTGGGTGGCTTAGAAGTTATCTCCCAGAAACTGGTCATGGGCCAAATCTTTCTTTGGGAAAGGTTAATCTTTTGCTGATGTTTGTTTTTAGCACTTCTTTACTTTCTAGTACTATGAAGTGTCCCAGGATCATCTTGTATATTTTTTACCCTAGCCCTAGAATCAGCCATTTCTCCAGGGACCCTGGGTTCCTTTCATTGGAGAATGATTTAGCAACCAGGATCTGAAAACACAGGTATAAAATCTTCATGATCTTGGATAAGACAATGAATTCTTAAATTTTACACTAAAGATACAAGTAACAAAATAAAAAAATAAATGAATTGGACATTATGAAAACTAAAAATTTTGTGCTTCAAAGGACTCTCATCAAGACAGAAAAAAGATATAGGAGAAAAAAACAGAAGCAAACTTTTTCTTCTTTTGCTCTTACTATTTTTTTTTTATAAGCAAACTTTTTCAAATCATATATCTGGTAAGGTACTTTTCTATATCTAAGGGACTATTCTATACTCTAGAATATATAGAGAACTCTTATTGAAAAGGCAAATAACCTAATGTAGAATTCAAATTCTGCTTTAAGTAGTAATAAAAAACTTAAAATGTATAGTCTATACACACTAGACATCCATTAAGAGGCCTTTGGGTGTTACATCTTTGAGAAAGTCAAGGTAGACATTGAACAAATGTATGTCCAATTTGTTTGCCACATCATCCAAGAACATTCCCAACCCCCTGGCCTAAGAGATTTCTCCTGTCCCCTGAGCTCCAACAGCACTCCCAGTCTTCAACTCTCAGCACATGGGAGGCTCTTCACTCTCATGCCCTCCCGCAATCTAGACTTGATTGTAGAAGCTGGGTTTCACTCTTCAGTGTTTCCAGTTAGGCCTGGGATGGTTCTAGGATTCTGAAAGGGTTAAATTCAGTACTCAGATCAGTTTGCCCAAGAACAGTGGCTACACTGCTCCCATCAGCCTTCCTCTCAAATGCTCCCGGAACTCCAGCCAGGATCCTTTACTCTCTGTACATACCACCTTGTCCCACACAGGACACCGAGCAGACACAGGAGCAGATAAATGATGGCTGAGGCTACCTCTTCCCTAGATGGGTCTGTCATAGCCAATAAATAATGAGCTTCTTGTTTTATTGATAGGTTCTCCCAGAATTTAAGGAGCAGCCAATTTTTTCTAACAGCAATAATACATGTTGATTGCTAAAAGCTCAGATGTACAACAATAAAGAGGAAAGTGAGAATCAATTGAATTTCACCCCCCAACATAAATATTGTTAACGTCTAGCTTAATATCATTTCACATTTGTGCAGACACTTAGGAAAAAAGGGATGAAGTTTATATGTTCATAGCTAGTTTTTTACTCATTAGTATTTCATAGGTATTTATTTCATTCTATTAAAATGACTCAATAATATTCCCTCGTGTGAATGTACTATTTTGTCAGGTTTCTGTTTGGAGGCCTGGTTTGCTCTCAATCTTTCAGTAACATAAACAATGCTGAGATAAATCTGTGTGCGATTCTAATATATGATTTTAATTTTAACCACAAGGGGGAAGCAGGCAACCATGGGAAGACAGGCTAAGTTGTTTTTGTTTGTTTTTGTTTGTTTTGTTTTTAAGAAAACTGTTTAGAAAGTCCTTTCACATACCTAAGCTTTTCCCAATCTTATGGGTGAGAGTTAACATTAGTATTATCTCTACTTTATGGATGAGGAAACTGGGCATGTGGAGAGTACTCATTGTTCATAGATTCTCATCAACCAGTGAGAGCCAGGATGGTATGCAAAGTCGGATTCCATGCAGCTGGTGCTCTTCCCCTAAAAGACTTCTAAGTTGACAGCAGGACCACATTCTGCCTATATTCAACTCAATCCTAGGCCCCATGCTGGGGACACTACAAGGCGTGCAGAAATAAAGGAGAATCCCTGCCCCTCTGGGCTCATTATGAGGTGTGAGGCCAGACTCATACATAAATTCCTGACTGACTAAGTGCTCACACCCACTGTAATAGGCAGGAGAGCCCAGGAAGTCAGGAAATCCACATTGACAGTAAGGAAGGGCATGGCTTTATGAAAGAGGCACAGTGACAAGAAGAGCTAGGGTGTATTCGTGTTTAATCTGTGAGGCACTATGGTAAGTGTTTTCATGCATAATCTCACAATCACATTAAAACTTCCTCATACACCTAAAGGCATCATACCTTTTTTTTTACAGGGAAGTAAACTGATGGTTAGAGAGGTTAGGAAATTGGCTACTTGTGGCAGGACATTAGAACCCGTATCTTTACTGTGAATTCAGCAGGCTGGAGTTGTGTTGATAGACCTCAACAGGTAGAGGCAAAGGGAGGCTTCTAAGAGAGGAAACACAGAAACAAAACCTTGGAAACAAGAAATACAAGCAAATTTGGGAATGGCAAGGGGATCAGTGTGCTTGGTTTGTGACAAATGAGGAGTCTGAAGAGCTAAAAGTGAGGAGGAGAAAACTGAGCCAGACTGGAAAAGTCTGTGAACAGCAAGCCAAGGGGATCTTACAGTATCTTGCATTTAGGAGGAACCCAGCCAAAGAGAACGACACCATGGGTGCTATATGAGGATCAGTTTGGCATGCTGCCTCAGATAAACAAGGACACTAGCCTAGGACTTGTTAAAATAATCCTGGGCAAAGATAACTAGAGAAGAAATAAGAACTGGGCTCAGTGGTTAGGCCATCAGCCACATGCACCAAGGCTGGGTTTGAACCCGGCCCATGCGTACTAAGCAACAATGACAACTACACAAAAAAATAGCCAAGCATTGTGGTGGGCCTGTAGTCCTAGCTACTTGGCAGGCTGAGGTAAGAGAATCACTTAAGCCCAAGAGTTGGAGGTTGCTGTGAGCTGTGATGCTAGAGCACTCTACTGAGGGTGACATAGTGAGACTCTGTCTCAAAAAAAAAAAAGGAAATAAGAACTGAAAGATATTACCGAAATAAAATCCACAAGATTTTGCATCTCATTAGATGTTGAGGAAGAGAGGAGAGAACTGTGATTACGGTTTCCACATTTCTGGGAGAATGTGAGTGTGTGTGCTAGGAAAGGAGCTGGGAGAGTGGAGTGGTGAGTTCAGTCTTCTTGCAAGGTTATGAACTTGAGGGATGTCTACATGGAGATGTTCATTGGGAAGGAAGTTAGAAATAAAAAGTGGCCTGGTCATCTCAGTGCCCGTAGCATAGTGGTTATGGTGCCTGCCACATACCCTGAAGGTGGTGGGTTTGAACCCAGCCTGGGCCAGCTAAACAACTGCAACAAAAAATAGCCTGGCATTGTGGCGGGTGCCTATAGTCCCAGCTACTTGGGAGGCTGAGGCAAGAGAATCGCTTAAGCCCAAGAGTTGGAGGTTGCTGTGAGCTGTAATGCCACATCACTCTACTGAGGGTGACATAGTGAGTCTCTGTCTCAAAAAAAAAGAAGTTGCCTGGTGTGGTGGCTGACGGCAGATTGCTTGAGCTCAGGAGTTTGAGACCACCTTAAATAAGAGCAAGACCCCATTTCTACTAAAAATAGAAAAACTACCTAAGAGTGGTGGTGGGCACCTGCAGTCCCAGCTACTTAGGAGGCCAAGGTAAGAGGATTACTTGAGTCCAAGAGTTTGAGTTCCCAACTCTTGCTGTAAGGTATGATATCATGGCACTTTACCTAGGGCAACAGAGTGAGAGTCTTTCTGAAGAAGAGAGAGAGAGAGAAAAGGAAGGGAGGGAGGGAGGGAGGGAGGGAGGGAGGGAAGGAAGGAAGGAAGGAAGGAAGGAAGGAAGGAAGGAAGGAAGGAAGGAAGGAAGGAAGGAAGGAAGGAAGGAAGGAAGGAAAGAAAGAGATTTAGACATGGTACCTGAGAATCAGAAGAAATGACCTAGGGAGTTGGCCAGGTAGAATCTCTACGTAAGATTCAGCAGGGGATGTTCAGATCATAATAACCTGAGATTCCATAGCCAAGTTTCTATCTTAGAGAAATAAAATCACATGTGTGCAAGACACCATTTGGAGATTGTTCACAGCAGCATTATCTTTACCAGTAAAAGGCTGGGTAAGGAGAGGAGCAGCTGAATAAACCATTAAACATCCACATTGTGCAGTGGTTACAAATTAAGTAGATCAAAGGTACTAACATGATAGATCTACAGATCTCCAAAACGTAGGGTGAAAAAGGCAAGCTGTAGCGCAGTAATAATGTATAATACTACTTCTGTATTTTCTTATTCTCAAAAGAAGTATTTTCTTCTTTCTAAAAAGAAGAAAAGCCAAACAAAAAATACTATCACATACATATTTTGAATGGAGTATATCTGTATAGGCATAGTGAAAATTCTGGAAGGACAAACACACTGCTAATTGTACTAGAGGAGAGAAGCTGTGATAAAAATGGAGAGCAGAAAGGGCTAAATGAGATTTTAGTGATAGTTGTCAGGTTTTAGTTCGATGAGAATGCAATCATTTACTGCTTATGCAAAGAAATATTCTCAGTCGATTAAAAAAAAGATAGTTTGAGTGAGAGGAAGAAAGAATGGAATAGGCAGGGACATATTGGAGATTCTGGGTAGGGCAATATTACTGGGAACATTAGGAAAACTTTCTGGAGTGTGAGGTGAAGTGGGGACCACTGCACTCAGTGACCCTGCAGAGACAGCAGCCAGCAGGATGAGTCCTTTTCAACACCTTTTAATTATAGCCACAAGCTCCTGTGTCCTTGAAAGGTCACTATGTCTCACCACTTGCCTTGAGATGTTGTTTGTTCTGTTCTTTTCTGGGTTGTACATAGCCTAAGGATTTTCATCCAACTCGTGTTTGGACAGGCCCTCCCTTTCCCACAAAATCCACAGTGGTGTTCTTGGCATTCTCACGCTGAACCTTCAAGCTGCCCATGAAATTCACCTCCTCCTAGTCCAGCTCCAGCACCTCCCTGCCCCCTTTCTTGCCCCCCATTCAAAAAACTTCCCATTCCAGGGCGGCTCCTGTGGCTCAGCGAGCAGGGCGCCGGCCCCAGATACTGAAGGTGGCGGGTTCAAGCCCGGCCTCGGCCGAACTGCAAAACAAAAAAAATAGCCGGGCGTTGTGGCTGGCACCTGTAGTCCCAGCTACTAGGGAGGTTGAGGCAAGAGAATCGCTTAAGCCCAAGAGCTGGAGGTTGCTGTGAGCAGTGTGACGCCACGGCACTCTACCCACGGCGATAAAGTGAGAATCTGTCTCTAAAAAAAAAAAAAAAAAAGAAAGAAAGAAAGAAAGAAAACCAACTTATGTCTTTATCTTTGGAATCACCATCACAATATTAATGAAAAATAATCAGGAAAAGAGCAAGATTTTATAATGAGTAATATCATCTTATACTCATTATTGAAATGATTAACTTTGTTGAAAATATTTATGGGCACATAGAAGGATTATAATTTCTAACTCTTAGTTAAAAAATCATTGTTTTAATGTATTTAATTATCATATGTATTTTCATGTTGGAATAGTTCATGATCACTTCTAATCAATAATCACAATTAATTTTTTAGAACTGTACAATCAAATTTTGTTTTAAGATCTGTTATCAAGGATATACAATTTATAATTATGTAAGTTTAATTTTATTGGCCTTAAGAATATGAGGAATTTCATGAAATAATTTAATGCCTTTTCATTTGTTAAAATTTGCAGTCATAGTAATTCATATTTGAATTATTCTTAAAGCAAATCATGAATATTCTTTACAATTCGAGGTGCAAAGAGCATAAAACTGAATTTATGAAGTATTTAAACTGGTCAAAATCTACAAATTCTTGTATGATAGCTGTATAATAGAAGGAAATTTATTTTCATTTATTTTGTTTATTTTGTGTTGTGTTATTTTAGTTTTCATACTTCTATTAATAGGTCATTTTTATGAAAGTGATCAAAGTGAAATATTGTGTATGCTTTCTGAGATTAATGCTTAAAGTAAGTAACCAACCATATAAAACAAGTAATATGTAACAGTCTTCATGCTGCACACAGGACAAGATAGTAGGAATAGGAATTGTAAAAAAATGAATCAGAAGAAGCCCATACATATGTGAAGTATGAATCTTCAAATCCAACATTACTAAGGTCCTTCTAACTAATGCAAAATAATTTTTGCATTTAGCCATAAGCCTCCTTTATATCATTCTGCATTTGATTAATTTCTGCAACACTACTTATGCTTTGGTTTATGGTTATTCCTCTGAGATGCAAAATAATAAAATTGATTTCTAGGACTCACAACAGCATTAGAACTAGAGAAGAACAGCACCTCCGCTTTCTTCTCTGCTCTTCCAGAGTCTCTTGTCTGACATGGAGCTTTTCATCTTTTTTCTAGCTAGCAGGACACACGGCATCAACTATAGAGACATTGATATGCAAGGTGTAGCCTAGCAGCTAGTGATATATGCCAAAAAAAGACAGCAAAGTCTGTCTTCCAAGAGGTTTGTAAATTGGCCCATGAGATTTGCAAGTGTGAGATAGCCTGTCTACTCTAAACCAAAAAGCATGCAAAAAGCTTCTTCTAACTTCTCTGTACACATGCCACCTGCCACCTGCCAGTAATCATTCAAGAACTCCATAACTTATTTTTTCCACTCCAACAGAAAATCAGTTTGCAGAAAGACATGTAACTGCATCATGGAACAATGGACAGTTTAAAATCAATGCACTCCTCATTTTCAGCAGCAATTTAATGTTTAGTTTGTTTTACTTGAAATCTGGAATATTGATATAAATAAAATAGGAGAAAAATGTTCTCTTAGAAAACATGAGCGATCTCAGAGGAAGATTTCATCTTTTGGTAATGCAGATGTTGTATCTGTCCCTAATGTCATCTGTTCATGGGCTTATTGACTCAGAGTGATCCAGAGGCAATTGTATATCTATAAAATTCCCTAGAGTGCTATACTTCATTGACTACTTCAATTGCAGAGTTTGGGAAGCATAGAGTCACACTTTGCCTCTCTAAGAGCATAGCTGTAGCCATTGAGGAGCATCAATTGGTCCAGTTAAGATTGATATTACTTAAGCTCAAAATTTAACCTACAGTGCTATCTTAGGAGTCATATTGATAGTAAATTTATGGACTGCATTTTAATGTCCCTAATGCGTATGTTGAAATTTTAACCTCCAAAGTAATGGCATTAGAAAGTGAAGCCTTTGAGAAGTAAAAAGTTCATGAGGATGGGGTCCTTAGGAATAGAATTAGTGACCTGTGAAGAGGGATCACCAAGACCTTTCTTTCTTTCTCTGTGCCATGTGTATATATAATAAGACATCTGCCATCTGCAAATGGAATAGAGCCCTACTCAGAACCCAACAATATTGGCATCCTGACGCTAGACTTCTAGTCTCAAGAACAGTGAGAAATAAATTACCCTTGTTTATAATCCACCCAGTCTGTGGTACTTTGTTCTGCCCACCCACACTAAGACAATTACGTGTCCTCATAAATTTAGAATTTTAGCTCCAATATTACATGTAGATACAGGGATGAGAAATCATAGAAAAGTTTTTATTAACCTTGCAACATGTTTCTACAATGTGGTTAATTCACACGTGATTTATATTCTTTTATCTTCAGACAATTTTGAATTGTGATTACAGAATTAGGTCAGAGTAAATTTTTGGAAAGCATCATTATATTTTCATTTTGGAGGTTGAGTTTTAGTTTATAATAGGTAGCATGATGATATTTTCACTAGTTGTCTTATTAGGATGGTTCGTGTAAAAAGCCCTCCATTTATTAGTGGTTATTTTAAATAAACTCTGAAAAAAGTATATTTAACCTTTGAACAACAGATTTAAACTATGTGAGTCCACTTATATGTGTTTTTTTTCAATAAATACACCTACATTTTGGGTGAAGATTTGAAACAGTCTGAAAAAACTCACAGATGAGGGAGGGTCCTGTTGCTCAGTTAGTGGGGCACTGGCCTCATTTACTGAGGGTGGCAGGTTTGAACCCAGCCCCGGACACACAACAACAACAAAGTTAAAAAAGAAAAACTCACAGATGAAACACATAGCTTAGAAATATCAAAAAATTAAAGAATTACTTTTTTTTTTTT